>CABHPP010141059.1:0-41486 GCA_902168425.1 Peromyscus attwateri
CCAAGATCAATCTATTTGTATGGAATTATAAATATATATAACGGAAGACTCAGCACAACATGCAAGATTGCAGGCAAATAAAATTATTGTTCAAATAGTCATTAACTTCAATATTTAATGACATATAGGGAATGTGCATTATTAGACACTATAGAAGTTTTTACTATTAAAATCACATCTACATAATTCATTCTGTGAACTCCCTCTGAATTTCAGAAACTGAGGATTCTGAATAAAAAGACATTTGAACAGGAAAAGGGTACGGCATTTGTGGTGGCAGCCACCTTAATCATCACGGGATTCTGAACTGGTTCTGTGTTCTGCTAGTCAAGTCTTCAGCTATATCTCTCCAGAAGTTATGTTGTTAAACTGGCTCTGGACAAACTGAACTCTGTTCCCAAGAAACCTCTGAGGTCCAGCTTTCTTAGTGACCTATATGTGCTCCAAGGCTCTCTTCCACCACCTACCATTAATTCTAAGATGTACTTTTCATTTCTGGGCTTGTCCGTGACACTTTTGGGTAACATACTTCATTCGCTCTAAGAGAAATTCTCTGAGCTTGCTAAGAGGACAGATAGCTAATCTAATTAACTGAGATGTGCTAACGTGGTCACTGGAGAGATTGAAGTGCACTGTTAAAGATTTTAAGTGTGTCCTTTTGAAGCAAATGCTCCTGATATGTTACCTAACTGTGTTTAGAATACCTAGATTTTTCAAAGCACAGACTAAAAAAAAATTAAAGAGAAGAATTTCTTGGGTAAGAGAAATGCTATTACTCTCAAATTTCATAAATCAAGGAACTTTTCATTTAACGCAGAAGATGAGTCTTAAAGAGAGCAGATACGAATGGAATGATTTCTGCATGTTTTGTTGGAAGGGAGGCCAGAAAGAGAGGAGTAGACTATAGACCTCAGTGCACCAGTGAGATTAGTGGTATAACCTCTGAGACTGATAAATCACACTGGTTCTGAAGGAATTAGAAAGTAACAAGACTATACGCAAAACCTCCCTTTCATTCATATCCCAAAGGGAAAGTTGCTTGTAAAATAACTAAGAAGTGTATTTAGCATTTTGAAATTTCAAAGTTTCATCCTTATAGTTCTATTGAGATATTCAAAATAAACTGAAAGTATCAAAATGATACAAGTAGAAATATTTTGACTTTGTCTACACATGTAAAACCATCATTACAAGCAACATACTGAAGAATGGACTGAGAGATAATTCAATGGTTCAGAGTATTTCTGCTCTTGTAGAGTACCTGGGTTTAACTCCCAGCATCCACATGACGTCTCACAACCATTTGTAACTTCAGTTTCTGGGGATTCTATGTGCTTCTTTAGCCTCTTAAGCACCAAACAGAAGCAATACATACATCCATGCAAATGAAATCCTTCAAATAAGATGAGACAATACATGTATTTTTAAAAAGATAATGAAGAAATACATTGTTAATAAAATTATCCTTTTGCATTTTTTGCAATCTATCTTTCCCACCTCCCATATTCACAGGTCACCACTGTTTGTTTTCTGTCATTACTTACAGACTAGCACAAATTTCTTGGATTGTCAAATAAATGGTTTCATAGAATATGTTCTCTTCTTTGACTTCTAATCTACTTAATGAATGTGCACTATTGTGGTCACTTGAGAGAATTCAGAATGATTAGTTTCTCTTCTGTTGTTGCTTTAGCTACTAAACAGTATTCATCTATGTGAATGAGTGCTGTCCATTCACATACCGAAAAACAGTTTTTGATATTAAAACTGAGGCTGATATAAATATTCATACACAGGTCTTTATTGGAATATGTGTTTTCTTTGGAGAAGTAACTAGGAGTGGAATGGTTGGTTCAATGTTAAGTGTAAGTATAACACTTTTTATTTAAAGAGTCTGTGGAACCATGTGTAATGGATTAATTGTTAGACTCCAATAAGTTATGTCTACATTTGTGAATGTAGCAGTGTTTGGAAAAGGATTCCCTACCTGTACTGTTAAGTCAAGATGAGATCTTTTTATTTTATCCAGATAAGCCCTAAATCTAAAGACAAGTGTCTTTGTAAAAAACAGAAGTGAAGACATAGGGACAAAAGAGAAGGCTATGTGAACACAGTGGCAGAGATTACAGTTGTACTGTCACCAGTCAAGAATGCCTGGAGCCACCAGGTGCTAGAAGAAACAGAAAGGATTTTCTTCACTAGACTCTGGCTATAGAGCTGTAGCAACTGACATCTTGTTTACAAATGTTTGGCATTTGAAATTATTAAGAAATAAATTTCTGTGTTGATTTTAAAGTGACTAAGTTTGTGACATTTTATTACTGCAAGTTTGAAAATCTAATAGATACTGTTTTACAATGTAGTTGCAATATTTTATATTATCAGCATTAGTGTGTGGGAGGACACAATATGTGGTATGGCTTGAATTATAATTGTATTACATTTTAATTATTGTACAGAGGCATCAAGTTGTGGTTCAGATTGCATTTTCATAATGACCAAGTATATTGAGCAGATGTTCAATACCTTATCATGGACATATTTGGCCTTCACATATTTTTTTGAAAAAGTACCAGTTAAAATGTTTTGTGTCAGACAGTTTTTCTCTTTATTATTGAATTATAAGAATTGTGTATATACTTTACACCTGGAAGACTTTGGTTGGATGTATGTTTACCAAATATTTTCTGTGAATCTGTGGCTCACATTTTCATTTATTTAACAGTTTTTTTTTTAATTTTTAAAGAATTTGGTAAGTTGACTATGTTTTTTTATAGTGCACATTTTTATATTCCTGTTTAAACACAGTCTAAATTACTGTTTGCATACAGCATGAGGTAAAATCTGAGGATGGCCTTTGAGAATATGAATGCTCAATTGTCTCTCATTGTCTTGAAAAGAGGATGCATTCCCCCATTGAATATCTTTGGCATTGTGGACAAAAATCAATTTAGCATATTTGTATAGGTCTCTTTAGGGACTCTAAATTCCATTCCACTGATTTACAAATCTATTTATCTTTAAGTTAATACCGTACTGCTTTAATTACTGTACATTTGTATTAGATGAAGAAACACTAATAGGTCTTTCAAAATTTTTATTCATTATCCAAATTGGATGTTCTGTTCTACCCTTTTCATATTGTCAAGAAATACAACAGAGTGACTAGAATTTTAACAATCATTGTGTCTAATCTGTAAATAAGTATGAGGACAAAATAAATGTTAATAACACTGTCTTCCAACTTATGAAAATGGTATGTTTTATAGAGATCATCCTCACAATGATTTCAAGTTCTTGTGGTTTAGATTTTGCTTATTTTTAAGTTTATCCCTGATAATTTAGTAGTTTAGATGCTGCAAGAAATAATATTTTGGCATTCTATTTTCTAACTCCACCTGGGTGAAATATAGACATGAAAATTTTTAATAGTGGTCCCGTATTGTGTTGCCATACTATATCTATCCATTAGCTCTTGTACCAGTTTTATAGATTTCCAGTTTTCCACATAAATGATCATGCCATGTGCAGGTAATGACACAAACATTTTCTTTTCCTTTTTGATTAGAAAGTGTGTTTCTTTTCCTTCCATCATAACACTGGTGAAGACCTCCAGTAAAATACTAAATAAAAATGGTGAAAGACAACAATGTTGTCTTGTCACACCTGCCATCCTTAATGGTGTATCGTAGCCTACTGATGATACACTCTTGCCTTTGTTCATCTTGTAATGTTTTTAAATTTTGCCTTACGTTTTCTGTTTTGAGAGTTACTACTCTTATCTTTAATTTATTAATATTTTCTTTGTATCTAATCATCTATTAATATCAAGTCTGTTTTTTCAAATTTAGATCCTAAATATTTCATATCTATAGTTTCATTATGCATCATTTTAATATATTTTATTCCCCCACCTACTGTGCTTAAGTTTTCCTTTACCTTTTTGGGTGTATAAATGTATTAGTTATTTTTATGTCTTGTTTACTGAGTATTTGGTTTGGTTTGCTTATTGTGATTTTCTTTTCCTATTCATTGATTGTTTTTACCATCCAGGGTCATGTTTTTTTCCTTTACACGCTTGGTACTTTTTCACTGGGTACTTGGTGTTGTGTCTGAGACATTAATCACTGGTATTCAATGTTTTGGTCTTCTCTTAAAGCTTATAGCTTTATTTGACGATGCAAGGATGCAAGTAAATTACTTTAAGAAACTTTGACTCTTTTATGTCACGCGTATAACTGTGATGAACTAGCCAAAGTCTACAAACTAGTAAGTCTACACTAGCCATTGGCTTAGGGCAAACTTTGTAACACTTCTGAAAAAAAATAACTTTACACATGGCTTCATGGAAGTAAACTATTTCCAGCTTTTTCTGAAAATTGTCTTCAAATCTTAGTCTTTTTGAGTAGCTCTTTCTTCTACAATATTCTGCCTTATGAATTCTAGCTGCTTTGATTTCTCTGAATGCCAAATTTAGTTTTTAATTTATGGACATATATCAGGATCTGTTTGTTTATCTTTCCCACTCTGCTGCTCAGCCTAAAAATTTTTCAAACAGTTTGGACAATCAGAGGGCTTATTTAATAAAAGATTATTTTTACAATTAAATATTCTTTACTCTTTCTTATGTAATGCCTAGAAAGCATTGCTTAAGTATTTCTTAAGCATTATTTAAGCTTTAAGATTTTTTTAATGCAATAGATTAAGGCTGTTCCCTTATAGTTTGCAATAGATGGAAGTGAAAATCTAGTTCAATGTATTGACATGACATAAAAGAAAATGAAATCCAAAAATTGACTTAAGATTTTATTTAATACAACCATTTAGTTAACAAGAAATCCTTCAAGATACCAAAATCCTTCAAATTCTAGTCGGAGACTGTTCTAAGTTTTTATTGAAGGCAGAATAAATCTTATAGCAAATTTTGCTTACTAAATCTCACAGTAAAATTACTTCTTCATTCTTAGGAGTGTGTGTACCTTTTTGTTTCCTTAGTGTTTAATGTAAGTGTAATCATTTCTTTGGACCTCTGTCAGAATTCTACTTTCTGTAAATGTGACATGGTAAATTATAGTTACTATATTAAATCTCTTTTTATTGACTTGTGTCCCTCCTTACCATCACTGACTAAAATTAAATGCTTATGATTGCTTTATCCAAGTACATATATTAAAATTTTGTTTAACTCTATGTTTCTACACACACACACACACACATACACACACACACACAATTTAAACAGCAAAAGAAGCAGAATGATCTTAGGTTAACTGTGTGAAGAATGTAATTTATTTGAATCACCATAATGTTTTTAGAGTGATTGAGGCAGTTTTCTTAATTAGGGTTTCTGTCACTATGATAAAACATCATTACCAAAAGCAAAACATAGAGAAAATGGTTTATTTCATCTTACAGTTTGTTTTCTATCATCCTGGGAAGTCAGGGCAGGAACTCAAGCCATGTACTTGGATTCAGGAAATGATACACAGGTTGTGAAGGAATGCTGTTTACTGGCTTATCATCCTCAATTGATCAGTTTGTTTTCTTAAACACTCCAAAATGACTTACCTAAGAGTAGGCCTACCCACAATGGATTATGTTCTTCTACATCAAATATTAATCAGGAAGATGTTTCATAGGCTTGTTCTACAGGCTAATGTTATGGAAGCATTTTCTCCTCTCATATGACTCTAGTTTATGTCAAGTTGACATAAAACCTAGCCAGAATAATTGACTCCTTGTCAATTTACACACAAATACATCACAGTTTAATCACAACCTTTCCCTTCTCATTTGTCCCCAAGATGACATATTACTATTAATATCACAATATAAAACATTCTAATCTTTAAAAGTCTAAAGTCTAAAAATTCAAATACTTTAAAAATTTATCCATTTTTTAAAACATCTCTTTCAATGTTCAAAAATTTCTTTAAAATATCTAACATTTCTCTAAAATATCAAAACACTCCTGTGGACTTTTGTAAAATTATAAAATAAATACTGTATTATTCCAAGAGGGATGAACCAGAGCAGAGTTATATCCAATGAAAGCAAAACTAAGTACAACAGTGTAAAGTTCAGTGTCCAACTGCTTGGGCTCAAAGATCTTCTGGTCTCCAAAGGACCTACTGTAGCACAAGTAGAACATCCCATAGGCTCTGGAAGGCTCCACTATACTGGTGCCAAGGTTCTTTGTAGTCATCCCATGGTATTAGAATCTACAAAAATCTGGAGACTCTATTGCAACTGGGAACAAATTCTCATGCAAAAAAGGCCTAAAAAATAATCATAAAGTGCTTGCTTATCCCCATAACAGTTGTGCCACTATCACACCAATGTTCTAATTTACCTGGTAGGTTGGAATTGTAATTTCAAGGACTTTCAGCTAGGAAAGATTATTAATGACTTTTCCTGCAACCTGCATTGTACCTCCCGGCACTGTGAAATATGGCCTACAGGGAGAAAGTTTCCAAGCCAGTTCCAAATGGAAGACTACTACTTGGTAGGTCAACTCAAAATTTTGGGACTTTGAAGAGTGATAGCTTACATTCCTAAATAGTGTTACAGCTAATAGCTATTGGTTATTAAACCAAATTCCCTGTGTCAAGTATGGGATACCTCCTCATTAGTTGTCCATCAGGAAAGCCCCAGAGACTCTCAGAATATCAAAGAATCTTTCATTCTTCTTGATTACATGCCAGAGCTAGTTAATAACACCCTTTTGCTGAAAACACCACAAACCTTGGGTACAGTATACATAGACATTAAAGCAAAACTGAGATGGAAATGAACTGGTATCTTTTCCAGAATTTTACTTTCCTTCTTCTGGACCTTCATATCTTCCAAATTTTAGTGTTTGGATACTGACATTGATTCTGTCTGGACCTATAAGCTACTTTGTGGTGGTATTGTGTTCCCCAAAATATTGTGTACCTTAATAAACTTATCTGGGGTCAGAGACGGAACAGCCACAATATTAAACATGAGGATAGACAGTGGTAGCATACACCTTTAATCCTAGCATTCCAGAGACAGAAATCCTTCTGGATCTCTGTGAGTTCAAGGCCACATTGGAAATGGCCAGGCATGGTGACACACACCTTTAATCCCAGAAAGCAAGCCTTCAATCCCAGGGAGTGGTGGTAGAAAGCAGAAAGGTATATAAGGCGTGAGGACCAGAAACTAGGGGCATTTGGCCTGGAGAAGCTTTTGGCTGGTTAAGCATTTGGCCTGGTTAAGTATTCAGGCTTTTAAGAAGCACAGTTCAGCTGAGAGCCGTTCGGATATGAGGACACAGAGGCTTCCAGTCTGAGGAAACAAGACCAGCTGAGAAGTTGGCCAGGTGAGGTTAGCTGTGGTTTGTTCTGGCTTTCTGATATTCCAGTGTTCACCCCAATAACTGGCCTCAGGTTTGATTTTATTGATAAGAACTTTTAAGATTCCTGCTCCACTACTTTGAACCATTTTGAGCCATTTTGAAAACAGCAATTATCAGAATGATGAAATCATGAATACTGAGTGACATTTAATAAAATACCACTTTATATTATATTTTATTTATGATTTACAACAAAGATATACTATATAGAAAATAATTTCAGTTTCTGTTTTTATGTATTTTCAAATGTTTTATTGAAAATACCTTGGCATTACTGACTTATCATGTTTCCCAAAGGAAAGATTTTTGAAGCTGGGCATGAATCTTGACTATGGTGTATAGTTAAAAGGGAGGTTTATTAGTGGCATAACTTACAAATGAAGGGATAGGTAGGTTGCAGGGTCTGGGGAAGACGTAGTGCAGTCTGGCTATGTTCTCTGGAGAACTCTGCTTGGTTTACCTCTAGCGTCCAGGGTCCAAGCAGGAAGAGAGCACGGTGCATCTGGATCTCAGGTCTTCAGGCCCTCCCTTGGCCCCACCTTGTAGGCGTGACAGTTACCAAAGCCTCAATGGGGGTTGGAACTTCCAGATCAAAGCTGGAATGGCTACCCACTACATCTCCCCCTTTTGTCTAAATAAGAAGGTTCTAACTTAATACAAGACTATATACAAAGGAATGGTTATCAAATATTGTCCAGGAGTAATGAGGGATAATGACCTAGATAAGATGGAACTACAACCAATGCGAACAATATCAAGCAAGAAACACATACTAAAATCCAGAGAAGTCTAGAGCGTAGGTAAATGGCATGTTACAAAAATCATTCCAAAAGGTGTCCTATCCTAAAGAACCTGAATTTAATACTTAATATGTTCTATCTAAGATATTATAAGTATATATATATATATATATATATATATATATATATATATATATATACTAAGTTGTAACTATAACTGCTAGTCTTCAATCCAATCAAAGACCTGAGAAGGAATATAATGGTACCTGAGAAACACAGAAAGCCAGAGGCTATGGATTTTTTTCCAGATTAAGATACATCAGGTTTGACCAGCCAAGACCACCTGAAAGGTCTCCAATGACACCATGGCCCAGATGGTTCCAACATCCAGAACCGTTTCAAGGCAACTGGCTCAGATGATACACCCTCACGGACTACTCCATAATCCTAAAATTTTCTTTGTGTCCCCATAGGATACAGCGCCCTCCTCCAGGAGGAAGTAGTAAGAGAAGCTATGCCCAAATTCCCAAATATACCATGCTGGCTTTGGAGATGGAATTGGCTCATTCCTTCTCTAAACCCAAACATATTCCTAAAATAAAAGGTTAAAAGATTCTTTTGTCCCATATCAGAAGAGCCCTCTGGTGTGGGACAGAGAAAAACCAATATTTTTATTTAAAACAGGTTGATTATAAATGCAATCTCTTTCTAAAGAAGAAAAGGGGATATGATATAGATATATAGGATATAGATATGATAGGATAAAAGGGTAGATTAATGAACCTACTATTAAAGAACAACAACTTGTTTAAAATGTTTTACATTTGGTATAGATTTTAGTTTATGTTTAAAATGTTTTACATTGATATAGATTTTAGTTTATTGATACAAGTTTAAACTTAATTTTGTTATACTGTATATATATTTCTATTCTCGTTTGAAGTATTATGTTTATGTAACTCATTTACATTAGAATGGATAATTAAATAGATTAATAATTAGTCATCTACGATAATCATACTTATAGCCAGGTTAGTTAAGTCTTCTAGGTATACATAGATATATTTCAGATAGATAAGTAATCTTCAAATACTTCAAAGACCTACAGAATATGGCATTTAAAATGTTTTTAAAAATTTAGACTTTCTGGACAGTGAGACATGTCTGCTCCTGGCAGTACTGGATTTACTTCAGAGAGGAGGATGGGCATCAAAGACACTCCATATGGAGTTTATCTTCACCCTGGCAAAAATAGACATTTGGGCAAGAAACTGTTCTTGCCTGGACTGCTTGATCGACTGGACATACAGGACCCATAGAAAGATGACCACTGAACTTTGCTTGACAAAATGGTCCTTCAGGTTCCTGCTTTGCAGAGAAAATTGCCAGACATTCTACAGGACACTGAGAAAAATGACCAAGAGACTCTAGCCCTGTGGGCTGAAGACAGATGCCCCAACTTTACAAAGGAACATGAGGTGACTGTCTAGGCTGTCAGCTGTCTCTGTCTACCCTGCAAGACTCCCGAAAGTTCTTTGCATCCTCACGTTTCTCAGGTAATATTATAGCCTTCTGAGGTCTTTGATGTAGTTGAGCCTAGATAGTTACAATTTTCCTTAGTTATGATAAAAGATAAGTTAGATATAAAACCTTGAACTCACAAATAAAAGATAAATAGCATATCTTCTTTAATATTGTAACTGTAATTCTTGCTTGATAATTGTTTTGTTATATGTAATTTTACTATGTTAAAGTTAAAACCTTCCTTTTTGAAAAAGAAGAAAAGGGGAAGTGCTATGGATATCGCTCTGTATAAATAAACACTAATTGGCCAGTAGCCAGACAGGAAGTATAGGTGGGACTAACAGAGAGGAGAATTGAGGGAACAGGAAGGCAGAGGGGGAGACTGCCTGGAGCCACCGCCAGGACAAGAAAGACGTAAGGTACCGGTAAGCTACGAGCCACTTGGCAAAGTATAGATTAATAGAAATGGGCTAAATATAAGAGTAAGAGCTAAACAATGATAGGCCTGAGCTAATGGCCAAGCAGTGTAAATAATGTAAGAGTCTGTGTGTTTACTTTATAAGAGGGCTCCAGGACTGGTGGGACTTGGTGGGAGCTGGAGAGAAATTCTCCAGCTACAACGGTGGCAGAGAGTGGGAAGTGGCATTCTGTCATCATGGCCCCAGTGCTTCCAGTTATAAATGAGCAACCCTTTTATGTCCAACTGGAACTCCATGAATGCAGCTTTATAGTGATATTTTCCAAAGTCAAAGAGCATGTCCATATTGGGAATGGAATTAAAAAATGTGCAGTCTAGTAGTGATTCATTCTGACAGTCATGTTCCACATTTCAATGTGTCTTTAAAATAATTATCCTCTCACATATTTATACTGCTAGACGAGACAATAATATATTAAAATAATTAATATTTTAGCTAAAGATGTTCTCATTTTAACATTAAGGACATTTAGATCTATACAATTTAAATCTAAAATCTGCATATTGAATTTCATCTAAAAAGCCTACAGGTTAAATTTACATGTCCTATTTTATCAATTGATTTAACCTTTTATGTAATGTCATTTGCTGTAATAAGAGACAATAATCTGCATAGGATTTGGCTATTTAACCAAGATTTTAAAAGCTTATTTTATCTATTTAAATCCAAATACATATTAATATTGAACTCCATTAGTGAAATTTTCTTGTCAAATATAACCCAGACCATAAATACTATGTAACATCCTTTTTATACATCATGTATAAACTTGTTTGTCCCTTTCATTGCTTTCTGCATGGATAGTATATCACATTAACAGTTTAGGAAAACCAAATTGATAACAACATGATGCCAGCAACTTGCAAAAACATGGAAGTCATTCCAAGTATATTTTTTTAGGTTATTTTGAATATTCTAATTTAAAAAAAAAACCTCAGAAGTGAAATTATTTCTTAATTGGAAATAAATCAATATTGGAAGCTACATAATATATTAAAATTCTAAGAAGCCATCAAGGAACAATATGTACACCTGGCTATGGTAAATACCATTGAATCAATCAAATCAGAAATCACATTATCTTTCAAAGACATTCTTTCACCTACCAAGAGTAACATGTAATTAAGCTCAATAGACATTAATTGATTGTCAAGTAGTAAGAAAAACAGTATATTCTAGGTATGGATATTTTCAATAGTTTCCTAAAATCTGGTTAGAAATTGAATATACTTGAAAGCTAAGAAACAATTCAATGTAAAATCGGCTATTACTAATATGGTATTTTGGAACAAAGAAAAATAAATCACAGCCCTGTGAATTGGGGTACTTAGGAATGTCTTCATCAGTAAACAAATTAAAGCAGGCTCTAAAACGATGGGTGATTGATGCTTTTCAAGTAAGTGGAAATAAATAAATAAAACCAGAAATAAATGAAGAGCATTTGTTTTTCAGAACTTTCAGGGGAGACAAATGTGAGAAATACTGGAACTTTTAGTTTCACTTCACCCTAAGTTAGTTCACATATATTGTTGGTAATCAAAAAAGCAAATATAATAGGGGTGATGACCCAGTTTCACAAAACATTATATATAATATACAATCACAGCAACATTTTGTGTGTAGGAATGACTGTGACAGTTGATATTTTAAAAAAGTTAATCTGTACCACTTGGTAGTGTGACTTGAACCAGAAAGCAACTTATAATGAGAAGACAAAATTTAAGTGTAAAAAATAATAGTCCCAGGTCTGTGGTTGTTAGGCCATGAAATATATTATCATGAGTAAAATTTAAAAGAAAATGAAAGTCATATAAAGCTGATATAGCTAGAAAAATGGTTATATTGAAGACAAGGAAGACAGAAAAAAATCAGAAATGGAATATATGTAATATGGTGAGAGAAGCCTACATTTGGAATTGAGAAATCTGAATCTTCCTTAAAACTCCAGGTGATTCTTAACAATTCATTTCACCTTTCATTATCTCTTTCTCCCCTTTGTTACAACAGGATGGGATGGTGTCGTATTTTTCTTCCAGTTTTAAGGTTCTTTAATTTTGCAGATACTAATAACTTCAAAGATGTTGTTATATTGAGTTATTGATAGTAAGGATATGTAAAGGATTTGATTAAGAAGAATTCTAGGAGTATAAATCTATCACACAGAATTCACATGCTATTATCAAACAATGAACAATCCAAAGTTAATATAAGAATGTGCAATGATGTATATTATGTGTGAAGATAAAATGATTCTTTTAGTATGCCATTTCCAAAACTCTACATTGAATAGCTTGCTCATCTATAAACCAGAGATAATTATGCCTATTTTATAAGGATTTATGTAAGAAAGCAAGATGTTGAGAGTGATTGAATGGTGACCTGAAATTATTCAATTAATGAAGACTGTAAATGGAATATGTTATTTCTCTTGACAATGGCTTCTTCCATTGTATTTCCTGATAATTAAATATAAACTGTTTAGTAGGTTATGTGCATATTTAAGCTCATTTAATTTTTTTTTTGCCTGTGTAACTGAACTTTTTGTTTTTATTTTCTACCTTAAATACATAAAATGTCCTTACAGATCAACATTAATAGCAGGAATTTTCTATCAATTTTTGTGCTATGGAATTCAAATTTTGAACTACAATGAAGTAAATTACATTTTTCTCAGTTTTTCAGTAGAGAAAAAATCTCCAATACACTATTTCCATGAACACAAAGACATATCCAAGCATCTTAATGATCTTATAGAGAATAATTTCAAGGATATTTACCTGTTCACAATTGTTCTTTCTTCCAAGCTCCAGAGCTATTTCCTGTTTTCTTTTTATTATGTGTATTATATTAGTAAGTTCTACATTTACAATTGGCTGTCTATAATCTCATCCTGTTTCCATCATACACACACACACAGACATACAGACACATAGACACACACACACACACACACACACACACACACATACACATACATACACACTTACACTCCACCTTATTAAAGGGTTATCAGTCTTCTGGTGAGGGCTTTGTATGGTTGGATAGTTGGGAGTAGAGGCGGTAGAGTTTGAATAAATAGAAATAGTCGTGGGTCATGGGACTGTGGTTTGCCTGTCAGAGAGCAATAGCACCTTCACTACACTGAAGAGTAATGAGCTTAGTCCTTCTGAGAGCAACATAAGGGAAAGAAAACTGAAAGCTGGGAGCAGAAGTGATGTAACAGGTCAGTTAACAATAAGTCCAGTAGAAGGAACCAGCTTTTTATCTTTTCTGACTGTGTCTCCTTGGACAACACTAAACTATGGAAATAAATTGTAAACATGGTTATAATGCAGGAGCACACTATGTAGCTGAGGTAATTGGTCAATGGGTCAAATCCATCGTTTTTCCAGTTCTTATTCAGTCCATGAGCAAAAACAGCTTTCACATCTTTAATAACCTTTTTATGACAAAATTTTGATGAAATTCAGTTATGATTCAAAATAAAGTTTTGTTAGAATATAGCCACACTCACACATGCATTTTCATGCAGTGTTCAGTATATACACATGCATGTGTGTATGACATTCTATCATATCTCAGTGATAGCATATATAACCATAATGCAATTTCTAGGGTCTTGCATATCACATGCATGATCTATTTGTGAGAAAAGATATTTCAAGAGGAAATATACAAGATCTTATTACAGATCAGTATCAACAAATGGATTTTAATAAATGTTAACAAGAAGGAACTTTGATCTCTAAATGAGATGTTTCCCTTACATGTAAGCAATTCCATTCTTTTCATTTAGTGTGATGTGAAAAAGTTTTCAGTTACATTTTAGTTTTTTAATTACACTTGGATTATGTTTATTTTCTTTTTTAATGTAAGTGCATTCATAATATTCTGGTTTTTTTAATCTCAGTATATTTACTGAGGTACAGTAAATACAGTAAAATATTTAGATAAAGTCTAAAATATTTACTTTCTGCCATTTTACAGGAAATGCATGCCATCTTCCTTCATGGAAAACTGGAGAAGTTGTTGGAGAAAAGAATGGACAGATGTTGAATGTAGTCTTGTAGCCAGAGATCCAGAAATAGAGAATGAGTGTTTGTTTTAGGTTGCTTTTTTAAATTGTATCACTAAAATAAAAAGATATTATGTTTTATAGATTTTAAATAGCAACTCATTACTTTTATTATTGTTAAGAAATAACAAAAATGAGATATGGGATTCAAATATATGTCATTAAAAAGATGAAACTGATGATTGTACATGAAGCCTTCAGTAGGGATATCTCAAAACAATAACAACATAAAAATATAGAGAAACAAAAATAAAGCCAAACCAAGTTTATCTTCAACATCAGTATGAAGAAATTTGACTTTTCTTTTTTATGGTTCTTTGGTGTTTTCCTATGCTGTTATTGGGTGTTAAATTAGATTCTTAAACAGCATTATAGAAATACAGTATATAAGAGGCACATTATCCTCTGGAGTTTGGTAACAGGAAGAGAGGTAGGAGTAAAATAGGTCTATAAGGAAGTCATAAAAAGATCACATATGAGATGACATAGCTTATATTGTCAAATCAGAGACAGCTCAGTGCCATCTCCATCAGTCACCTATAAATTGAAGTTTAGCTGTAGAGATAGACTTACTGTTTCACTTCTTTCTATTGAACAATTATGTGGCTGGGACTGTCCTGGGTACAAAGGACAAGTGGAAGACATGTCTTATGTCATTAATGATCTTGAACTATGGTTTAGCTACTCAGTCATTATTTATAGAAATATAGTAGCCAGTATAATGAAATAAGAGGGGCAGACTTTATCAGCTGTGTTGAATAGTTAAGAAAAGACTTTGCAGAGAAGCTTACTTTTTGGATTGGATTTTAGAAACTAGTAGAAACAAAATACAGAACATAAAAGATATCACAGGTACAAAAGAGCATATTTTTGTATGTCCTAGAAATTTCTATATGGCTGCATTATATGCTCTCTTCTCTGTTGCTAGAGTTTTCCTGCCTGGCCCACAGTCAGGATAAATCTCTTTCACCTGCCAGTCCCACAGCCGCTCAGACCCAACCAAGTAAACACAGAGACTTATATTGCTTACAAACTGTATGGCCGTGGCAGGCTTCTTGCTAACTGTCCTTATATCTTAAATTAATCCATTTCTATAAACCTATACCTTGCCACATGGCTCGTGGCTTACCGGCATCTTTACATGCTGCTTGTCCTGGCGGTGGCTGGCAGTGACTCCCTCCGCCTTCCTGTTCTTTTAAATCTCTCTGTTAGTCCCACCTATACTTCCTGCCTAGCCACTGGCCAATCAGTGTTTTATTAGCAACACATTTGTCATACAGAACATCCCACAGCACTTCTCCTTGTGGTTGTTGAGAGACTAAAGGATGGAGGCAAGCATACAAGTGCTTCTTTCCCTTATGGAAGGATTGAAAAACATTTCCCATCGTTTTCCCTACTATGAGGGAAATTTAGCATTTTTCTCATTGGCATGATTGCGGTGGGATGTCCTGTATGTTGCAAATAAATAAAATGCTGATTGGCCAGTAGCCAGGCAGGAAGTATAGGTAGAACAAGCAGAAAGGAGAATGCTGGAAAGTGGAAGGCTGAGGCAGAGAAGACACTGCCAGCCACCATCATGAGTAGCAACATGCAAGATACCTGTAAGCCATGAGACATGTGGCAAGGTATAGATTTATAGAAATGGGTTAATTTAAGATATAAGAACTAGATAGCAAGAAGCCTGAGCCACACGGCCATACAGTTTATAAGTACTATACGTCTCTGTGTGTTTGCTTGGGTCCAAGTGGCTGTGGGACTGGCTGGTGGAGAGATTTGCCCTGACCGTGGGCCAGGCAGGGCCAGGAAAACTTCAGCTACACATGATAGATACTGTCATAAAATAAAAATTTAAATGACAAGATAATGTCACACCTATTTAAAGATATTCTGTCTTAACTCTATAAATATTTGTTTCTAGAAATACCAAACTTTACAGTGCTCCTTTATAGCAGCTGTTATTCTTTTTTCTTTTTTTATTCATTTTATATACCAATCAAAAATCCCCCTCTTCCCTCCTCCTGTCCCTCTACCCTCCCCGACTAACCTACTCCCCATTCCCTCCTACAAGAAGGTAAGGCCTCCCATGGGGAGTCAGCAGAGTCTGCCTCTACTAAATGTACCACGCTCTGTTATTATTTTTAAGTATTTAAATATTTGAAACCTGCAATCTACTTTCCAATATATTCTTTCATTGGAAAACAGTGGTATTTGTTGTGTTTATGGTCCCATTTTTTTAGCTAAGAAAGCAGAGGCCTATGCAGTTGAATTCTGTTACTTCAAGGAGGAGTTTAATATAATCAGAACAGAGATGCTTATCCTTTAGAACCAAAGTCCCATTCCTCTGCTGGTGTACGCCACACCCCTTTGAATCACCTTGGAATCATTAACCTGTTCTTAGAAGTACTCTAAACGACATACACAATCTGGACAAGGCAAATCAATTTCGATGAAACAAATTTGGAAATGTGTTTCAACTTGGTGGCACTGTTTTCTATGTGAAGTTTCCTTGTGCTAATGAGTCTTCCCAGACATCAGCTAAATTCACATGTGAATTTCCATTTGTGGATGTCTTTTTCCCAGATTTTGACAGCAGAAGAGAGAAAAGTTCCTAGCACCTCGAGTTCATGACTTTAAATGAATCTGAAAAAGACCTTGGCTATGGAGAGTAAAGTGACACTGACAAATAGGCCCAGGTGACAATGGGAGACTTTTTGGTTATCCTCAGTTATCCAAAAGTTCTATGGAGCCTTTACCACTGTAGACAGACATGAAGCTGATGGTGTGTTTTTCTCTGTAATCCCAAAGTCTCAAGTTAATCTTCTGACAGAAGGCTTTCTGCCAGTTTAAGGAAAAAATGAAAATGTAACAGAAGGAAATTAAAATGTAAGTAGTACCACATCCTGAAATCAAGACCAAAAGCTAACAGTGGATACAAGCATGAAACAGAACTGTCTGAAAACATTCACAGTGTGTGCCTTATTATAAAAAACAACTATCATTTACTCATAATGAATTAAATGATTTAGTTAATTTATTGTTGTTGAAATGCTAATGAGTATCTAGGTAGGGGACAACTTCTCCAAACATTCATTTTAAGTTATTTTGTATCTCAATTTTATACAAATTTCTCTCTGTGATTAGCCTACTCCCATTAGTATATATTATATTATATAATATAACATATGTATATTCTGTTGGGACAAGGATAAGCATTAAATATTTGTAAAAGTATATTTTGTAAACTGATACATCTTTGGTGCTAAACACTTGTTTAGAACATAGTAAACACTCAGCAAATACCTGCTGAATAATTTTGAGAAATTTCCCTAAATATATTTTTCTATCATGGTTTTCCATTGAAGGTCTCAAAGACTGATAATGGAAGATCGATTCAGGAGACTTGTGAGGTTAACACTATCGTCATTGTAATCCTAAAACAATGGTCTTCCTTATTGTGTTTGACCTTCCCATAGGTGTGATAAAAGCAATGAAGGGTAAAATTCTGAATCTCTGACATGATTAGTTATTGTGTTCTTCACTGCCATACACTTGTGGTTATTTTTAAAAAAGAAAATTGCATTTAAGAAAGTCCTCTATCAAGCAGTAAAAAATAATTATGTTAAAGCTTGACATCTGTGTACATGTCCTGTTAACAGTCTCTTTAATGAAATGAAGCACATAAAATGCTTCTGCAGAGTGAAGTATGATGACTGTCTCAAGGAAAAGCACTTGTGCATTCAGTTGTGCTATGAGCTCAACAGGCCATTTTTTTCAT
The DNA here is from genome assembly GCA_902168425.1 of Peromyscus attwateri. Taxonomy (NCBI): domain Eukaryota; kingdom Metazoa; phylum Chordata; class Mammalia; order Rodentia; family Cricetidae; genus Peromyscus; species Peromyscus attwateri. Next base: position 17,975 of record CABHPP010141059.1, read on the forward strand.
GGAACATCATCTTTACTTGAAAGGATGATTGATGAATAAACTATTATTATTCGACTTGGATACTTGGCAGATACTTTCTCAAAAATTAATGAAGTGAGATTGTTACTTCAAGAATAATAACTGACAATCCTTGTTGCCATTAATAATGATATTTGAGATTTCAAGCAAGTATTAGAATTTTGGAAATCTTATTAATTAAACTATCATGAGCTTGACGGCTTCCAAATACTTGAAGAATTTTGTAATGTGATTAGTGGTAAGAATAATGAAGGTGACTTTTTGATATTACAAAATTAAGTATGTCAATATTTAGGAGATCTATATAGCTTAGTAATTGAGTGTTTTCAAAATCATTGTTATTTGATGGTAGAAAATCATGGTTGGGTAAAATTCATTGAAAGCAAAAGACACATCAATAGTTTAAGTGATACAGAGCACAAACAGTTTGCTATTTAGTTTTAAGATGTCACATCATAACGTAAGTATAAGAAATTACTACCTGTCATGTTTTGGTGGAGCATGGTGTTAGACAATGGATAGTTTTTATCTAGATTGCTAAGAAGAGAAAGCAAGATGGAGGAACTAAACAGAAGCCCAGGACTGTGGGAAATCCAAATGTAATTGAGAAATTATAGCAGCTCTGTTTCAGGAAGCAGAATGAACAGGAGGAGATGGAGGAGAATCAAGTCAGTTAAGATCCTGTAAGAAATGATGACTTAGATATTATTATTCAGTTAATTTCTATAATATTTTACAATGGAAATAGCAACAATTCTAGAAAGCAACATTGTTGGAGATGGCATGAGTAAAGGGAAAAACAAAAACAAAACCTCCTCCCCTCTGCATTTTACCTAAAATAAGACAATGGTATTGGGTAACAAAAAGTTGAGGAATATTAAGAGAGTATTTCATTAGAGACTAAACATTGGTAATGAGAAAGAAGCAACAATGCAGACTGATGCCCTGCTTTCAGTCCTAGTGACTAAGAGGAATTACAGAGTCATTGCCTCCCTACCCATGAGCTGCAGAAACATTTAATCACAGAATTAGTCCTTTAAAGTTACTGAGCTATACACGTTGTGTGTTTGTTTTATTGAGTTCTCTTATGTATTTCAATGTCTGTATTTTTTATTTCATATAAATTATAGATATTCTTCTCATAAAGTGGTTCAGCTTGTTCCTTTATTCTCTTAGTATTTGTAGAGACTCTGGGGTAAAGTCACTGCTCTTATTCCTTATAGTGATACCTCATATATTCTCTCATATTCCCCTCTTTTTCCTTCAAAAACTCTGATTATACATATTTTTGTCATTTAAAGTATTCTCCTACCTCACTGTGTCCCTTGTGTCATTCTTTCTTCATTCTTCCATTTCTTCTTTCATCTTTTTCCTTATTTTCTTCCCTTCCCATTTCCAAGTAATAATAGACATAATTTATTGAATCAGTAGAGTGTAATAGGGATTGTTTTAAGTCCAATAATACACAATAACTCATTTAGTGCTTGGTCTAGCTTCATTTCTGTTGTGATAAAATGTCCTTAGAGAAATAAAGTGAAGAAAGAATAGGTTTAATTAGCTGACAAATATTTTGATACAGACTATCATTGCAAGAAGTTACAGAGGCAGGAATTTGAGAGAGCTGGTAATAACACACTCATAGTGAAGAGTAAAGAGAATGTATACTGTTGCTGGAGAGCTTCTCTCCAGCTCCCAAGTCCCGCCAGTCTCCAGCTCCCAAGTCCCACCAGTCCCTGGTTCCCTGACCGAACCCATTCATAAAATAAACACACAGACGCTTACATTATTTAAACTGCTTGGCCATTAGCTCAGGCCTATCATTGTCTAGCTCTTACTCTTGTATTTAGCCCATTTCTATTAATCTCTACTTTGCCACGTGGCTCGTGGCTTACTGGTATTTTACATCTTCCTTCTCCTCGCGGCGGCTCCAGGCAGTCTTTCTATCCTTCCTTCCTTCTCAATTTTCCTCTCTGTTAGTCCCGCCTATACTTCCTGTCTGGCTATTGGCCAATCAGTGTTTATTGACATATAGCGATATCCACAGCAGTATACATCCTTGCTTGTTTCCTTTCAACTGTTTTCTTCTGTTTTATAATATTAAGTACCCTCTGCCTAGGGAATGGTACTGCCTACACTGTGATGAGTATTCCTATTCAATTAACAACAAGGCAACCCCACATAGATATGTCCAAAGAACACATCTTGATCTAGAATCTGGATAGTTCTTGATCTAGGTCTAGACTCAAGATGATTCTTCATTTAGATACTCTTCCCAGGTGATTGTAGGCTATATCAGATTACAGTCAAATCTGACCAACACAGTGTTCAAACAAGAGTTTAAATATTGCTATTATTCCTATTTTACAGAGATGAAATGAACATTAAGGTAATTTGCTCAACATCATCAACCTAGGAACATATGAATTGAAATCCAGCTAATGTACTTCCACAGTGCTTTCCTGGGAATGTCTTTCTGTATGCTGTGAATGTGTTGCTCTGACTGGTTGATAAATAAAATGCTGATTGGCCAGTAGCCAGGCAGGAAGTATAGTATAGGCAGGACAAGCAGAGAGGAGAATTCTGGGAAATGGAAGGCTGAGTCAGGAGACACTGCCAGCCACTGCCGCCATGAGAAGCAAGATGTAAAGATACCAGTAAGCCACGAGCCACGTGGCAAGGTATAGATTTATAGAAATGGGTTAATTTAGGATATAAGAACAGTTAGCAAGAAGCCTGAGCCATGGCCATACAGTTTGTAAGCAATATAAGCCTCTGTGTGTTTACTTGGGTCTGAGCAGCTACAGGCCCTAGTGGCACTGGAGAAAACTCAAACTATAGTAATTTTTATATATGGTTGACATTCTGTGCATTTTTTCACAATTTCTTTTGCAATATAGCTATTTTGTAAATTATGTAATCATGTTTGTGATCTTTGTCCTGCGTGGGTTGTAGGTTTTACTTGCCATTAATATGGCCTTTTTGTGGAAAGATTATAACAACTAAGTTATTCTTACATATTTTATTCTAAGACTTCCAGTTTTATCTATTTTTTAAATTTTGTGGAGCCATGTAGCTTTGGTTTTAAAAACCCATGTTGAAACATACTCATAAACAGACATTTCCCCATATTAATATATTTTATCAGTAGTTCACAGATCCTGATAGAGCCACAGATCTCACTCCTGAAATATTTTTAATGATACTTTCTAAATGTCTTCCTATGGACACCTGCTACAGTTATCTTTTTAATTTATTAATTGTACCTCTCCACTCCTTCCTCACTGGGAAACATTTGCTCCAAGTATTTGAAAAATGGGTCTTTTAATTGCTTGTCCTTATCTTTTAATTCATATTCTCCAAAACCATATACTGATCTGTTTAGTTTGTACCACTCTTCTAAGTACTTTGAAAAATATGAATGTCACAGTTCCTTGCGTTAAAAAGGAGCTCACAGAATCTGGACTGACAGCCAGGGATCCTGGATGGGACCAACCTAGGCCCTCTACATATGTGTGACAATTGTATAGCTTGGTCTACTTGTGGGACTCCTAACAGTGGAAGCAGGGGCTGTCCCTAACACTTTGGATGGCTCTTCGGAACCTATTCCTCATATTGGTTTGCCTTGCCCAGCCTTAATACAGGGGGAGGTGCTTAGTCCTATCTCAATTTGATAAGCCATGATATGTTGATATGCATCAGAGGCCTGCCCCTTTCTGAACAGAAACAGAAGAAGAGTGGATTTGGGGGCAGGGCATGAGAAGGGAGGTGAGAGGAGAGAATGGAAGGGAAAGTGGGAGGGGAACTTCAGTCTGGATGTAAAATAAATGAATACATTTAAGTAAGAAAGGAAAAGAAAAAATATTATTTGCATGCCTATAAATAAATTATCTCCCCAGTCTTAAAAAAAGTACACTTTAGTGACAAAGAAGGTCAATAAGCAAATAATATATAATTATTACTTCAAAATATATACAAGGTAGAGGAATAACCAAAATGTTATAAATAATATATCTTAAGCTGATGGTTGCTATTTTCTGCATTTTGATGATCCTTGTCCCATGTAGGTTGTTGGTTTTACTTGCCAGTACTATGAACATTTTTTTGCAGAAAGATTCTAACACCTAAGTTACTCTTATGTATTTTATTCTAATATTCTTAGTTTTATTTATTTTCTAAATTTTACTATCTGCTTAAATATTTGCTATTTTGAATTTATTTGACATATAGTATTTGTGCATATTTGTAATTTAAAATATGTATACAGAATTTATTGATCAGATTAAAGTAATTAACATTTCCATCTCTGCATATACTTAGACTATGTATAGAATTACCTTTTCTTCTACTTTTCAAGTTGTGTTGAAATATGATGTAAGTTATTATAGACTATAGTTACCATATTTTGCTATAAAGTACTACATCTTGGATCAAGAGGAAACAAAATCTAAAAAATTTAACATTGAAAAAACAAGCCTGAATTAGTAATTAAGACATCTGTCAAAGAAAACACAGGACCTGATGCCATCACTATTGAATTCTATAAAAGATTTAAACAAGAATTAAGACCAATCCTCAAAGTCTTCTAATAACTTGGAAAGGAGGAAACTGCCAAGGTTATTCTAAGATCTCATCACAGTACTAATACCAAAATCACAAACACACACACACACACACACACACACACACACACACACACACACAAATATGCTTAATGAATATAAATTCAAGTATTTTCAACAAACTATAGCAAATCCAATTAAACAACCAAAAGATTGCACAGCAATAACAAGTGGGATTTGTACTCTGCATATAAGAAATGTTGAACATACAAAAAAATCATAATGTATTTTCAAGAGAGAAGTAAATTTTATGTATTTACAGTGCACAACCTGATGTTTTGCATGTACTTAACTTAAAGACCTCTTGAAAAATCACCGAAATTTGTGTTACATGTTATCTTTTACCCTCAGAGCAGAAAAGAAACTACTGCAGGTGCAAGAGCACCAGGGAGAGACTAGGGGGTGGGGAAAGAGTGGGGGGCATTAAGAAGAGTTTGCTTGAAAAATATCATGATGACATCTACATCTAATTCTTTGCAAGCAAATAATATTTTAAGAAAGAATTGAAGAGATGAAAAAATCCCTTCAATTCAATTAAGATAGTGGCTCAATTTTTGAAGTAAATCTACATGATAATCTAGAGAAAATGACATTTTAAAAGTAATATTTTTTTTATTTCCCCAAAGAGCATGTTTCTATACATTTATGCAGACATTTTTCATGTTTGTCAGCAATCTTTTATTATTTATTATCTTTTTATAGGTTCTGTATCTTACATTTGTTCTTACTTTCTGTTTCTATGGGATATGACATTTTTTACTGTTTGTGAAAACGTTGCCTATGTTTCTTATATAAAAACTCCAGTGATTCGTGTATATTGATCTTTCTATACAGGTACTTTGTTAAACTCAAATTAGTTCTAATGATTTTTATTCTTATTCTATTAAATATTATAGCTAGACTAAAAGACATGAATTATAATTTTTGTCTTCCCAATATTTATATATTTTACTTATTTGTGCTGTATAATTACATTTGCCAGGAATTCTGGATCACTGTTGACAAATAGATCTAACAGCTGGAATTTTTCTGCTGTTCCTGACTTGACTTGGGCTGTCTTCAGTGCTTCATTTGAAAATATACTCTTCTCTTTATTTTGGGTAGTTGCCATCTAAATTAAGAACATCTATTTTACAACACCACTTCTTTTTCTTCCCCCCCCAAAATCCTCATGGTTTTCCAGATGTGTGACATTGGGAAAGTTACTTAGCTTCTATGGCTTCCAACTCTTCTATTTGTTTTCACTCTGAAGTCTGTAGTAAATTTCAGTGTATTGGTGAATATAGAATTAACTGCTTTTTAAAATCCCCCCCCCACATTATTGAACTATTAGTATTTATTTTCCTCTACTGAGTGATTTTTTTAATTTGTAATTTTATAGAACATGGATATTATCACTAAAATTTATTAACATATTGATAAACTTAACAAGTCCCTTAGAAGTAATTTTTCTTTGCTATAATTCTTAAGTATTTTTATTTCTTTATTATTTTCAAATGTGTATAAACTTTATAATGATTTCTAAAAGTGAGGCTAAGTGTTTAGTGTTGTGATTTTTCTTATGTTTATAATTCATCAATTATATCTTATATCTCTGTCTTATATCAATGTATTTGATTTTTAAATTTTTTCTTGTGTAAAAGTGAATTTTAAGTGAACATAATTTTATTTCTTCTTTTAAATTGATATAGTTAAGATTATACATATTCCTGTGACATCTATTTTATTTTTGTAACTAAGACATTGAGATATAATAATTTAATTGTCTAATACCTAAATTTTATCTATGATAAATTTGGTTTATCCTAAAAATTAAATAGATTGTTATCAAACAAAACTTAAGCTATCTTTTATGTCTTATACCTGTATTTTGATTTATTCCTAGTTTGGAGAGGTTGACTAAAGTAATAAATTGTATAATCTTTGCTTTTGTATTCCTCTGGGATTTTCTGCATGAGTTAATGCTTGAGAATTACAATAAGTGTTCTTTAAATATTTTGTAGTATTTTCAGCCTATCATATATCCACAAAATGGAAGTAATCCCTCCAAAATATGTGCTATGCTAGAGTAGTTTGCAACAGACCTATGTACCTGCTAAGAAGAAATAGGAAGTCAAAGTACTTTGAAGATTTCAGAATACATTAAAAGATAACCATATTTGGAACATCCATAATTGCTCTGCCTTATGGCTCAAAAAATCCAAGATATGATTTCTATTCCTATAAGATTTTTGAAAGTGTATTAAAACAGATTGGTCTTAAACATACAATCTTCCTGCTCAGTCTTTTGAATGTTGGTGTTATAGTTATGTACTGTGGTAGTCTGAATAAGCATGGCCCCTATAAGCTCATATATTTGAATGCTTAGTCACCAGTGTTGGCTGGCACTATTGGAGAAGGACTAGGAGGTGGGCATTGTTGGAGGAAATGTGTCACTGAGGTGGGCTTTCTTTTCTTTCTTCCTCCCTCCCTCCTCCCTCCCTCCCTCCCCTACCCTCTCTCGCTCCACCGCCCCTTCTGTCCCTCCCTCCCTCCCCCCCCCCCCCCCCCCGTATGACTCAAGATGCAACTCTCAGCTACTGCTCAAGTACAGTGCCTGTGTGATTCTTGCCATAATTATAATGGACTAATCTTCTGAAATTGTAAGCAAGCCCCCAGTAAAATGCTTTCTTTTATAAGAGTTGCCTTGGTCCTGGTGTCTCTTCACAGCAATAGAATATTGATTGAACCTAGAAGAAAACGAAGGAACATGCCATGATTTACCTACTTTCCACAATTAGATTCCAACTCCTACTATTCACCACCTTCCCATAATACTATCATCTTATGAATCGATGCATTAATAAGGTCAGACTCTCAGGAACCAATGGCTTCTAAAAGTCCATTAGCTGAAGATCAAACACTCAGCACATTAAGCTGTAGGCATATTTTGTATTCAAATCGTAATAAAATCTATCTTAAACTTTACATGTACAGTATTGTTTAATAATTATATGTATTGGCATTGGATGCATACAAGTTTGTAGATGTCTTCTTTATCAATTTATCCGTTGATATTTTATTGATCTTTAACTGTAACATTTTTTCTTAAAATGTATCTATTCCCCCCTTGAAATATAATTTCCCATTCTATCTGTGTGTGTCCTTTTATATGGGTTTCTTACAGGCAACATATTGTTTGGTTTTGTTCACTTTGTTTTTGAACTAGATAAATTTGTACATCAAAAGTTATTGAAATGTAGAGATTTGCACATAAATTTTTGTTGATTTTTCTTCTAATCATTTTGGATTTTCTCTTTGTTTCTTTCTGTAATATTCATTTTCATATTTTGATAATTTACTCTATTGGTATTGCTTGATTCTTCTCTACTATTTTGTATATCTACTTGTGGTTTGATTGTGAAATGTCCCATATAGTCTCATTTGCTTGAATACTTTTAGCTCTGTTTGGAAATATTATGGAACCTTTAGGAGGTGGAGCCTTGCTAAAAAAAAGAATATCATCAATTTTGAAGTTTTTTTTTTAAGTTTCACATTGATTAATTGATTGATTGTGCATGTGTACGTGTGTGTGTGTGTGTGTGTGTGTGTGTGTGTGTGTGTGTGTATACCATGATGAATTTAGGAAGATCAGAGGAGGAACTTGAAATCTGCCCTCTCCTTACATCACCTGGGTCCTCGGTACTGACTGCATATTGAAAGTTTAGGTGGCAGGTGCCTTCACACACTGAAACGTCTTGCCAGCCTGCTTGGAGGATTTTTAAATTAGTCCTGTCTTTTGTTCTCTCTTTGCTCTCTGAATGTGTATGCACCATTACAGGCCAGTTTCTTAGTCTTGCAGCCATGCTTTTCCTGTCATAATTGATTGCACTTTTTTTTCTTCACACTGAAAGTCAAAATAAACCTTTCTCCCCTTATCTTGATTTTGTTATGGTATCTTTTCACATCAACAAAAACAAAAGCATGATTCTATTGTTCTAATAGAATTTATACTCTGACATGTTGTCATCATGGTAGTCATTTATGACTGTGGACTCCACTATGCAAATAATTGATTTGGTGGTCATGAATGTTATTGGGTTTTGTTTATCATTAAATGATTTTGTTTCTCCTTTTCCCCTTAAGTACACCCTTGCTGAGTACAATAATCTTGTTTGGCAGCTATTTTCTTTCAGGACCTGAAATTTGTTGGTCAATACTCTACTGGCTACAGATTTTCTTTTGAGAAATCTTCTGTTAATCTAATATGATTTTCTTCAAACAAATTTTGTGCTTTACTTTTGAATATTTTATAATTCTTTCTATATCTTGTACTTGTAACAGTTTGATTATAATATGCTATGAAGAAGAGTTTTTTTCTGACCATGTTTATTTCGTTGATGCTCATATATTTCCCAAGATTAGGTCACTTATCTACTATAATTTTAGTGAATTGGTCCTCTATGTTTTGAATCTCATTTAGTTACTTACCAATGGGCCAACTATATAGATATTTGATCACTTTATGCTTTCTAAAAGATCTAAGATTGGGGACATTGAGAGTATGGTAAAATAGAGACTAAAAAAGCATAGTTAAAATGAAGCAACAGGCTACCAGAAAGTCCTTCCTGATTTGTTATTCTTTGGTTAGCCCTTTCACTACTTTATTTAGACCTCCATTATTACTAAGCCAACATGCCCACAGGCCATCATTTGTAAAGGATAGCTATATTGAAAACAGAAGTTTGGTTAACAGTTTTACATTTTTACACATCAATTTTTCCAGTGGTTGTTGATTTCCGCTGAGAATTCTTGAATATATTCAAATCAAATTTTATTCATGGACCTCGAATATATTGTCAGTTTCATCTTTAAATACATGTTTTATTTTATTTTACAGGTATAAGTATTTTGTCTGAATGTATGTCTGTGCACCTTTTGTGTTCCTGGTGATCTTGGACCTTGAAAGAGGGCATTGGATCCTCTGGAATTGGAGTTACAGATGGTTGTGAGCCATCATGGTTGTGCTGGGAATCAAGCCACTGTCCTGGTTACTTTTTGCTGATCTATGCATATCTGTCTGCAAGACCTGAGATATGAGGACCTGAGAAAATGGGGCAGAGTACAGTCTAATGCTGTAGACAACTTTACTTCAGTTTCACTGTACTTTTCTACATAAACGTAACAAAGACAGCAATGATCCAAGGAAGATTGTTTGAGTTCAGAAAAACAGGATCAGAAAAAAACATAAATAAAGGCCAGTAAGCACATACTAAATATTAACCGAGCAGCCCTTTCCCAGAACTTTCTCAGTACCAACCGATTTAAACACAATTTCCTGGCATGTCCTACAGATCATATCTGGGAAACCACAAAAGGCAGAAGGCCAAATCCAGATTCCAGGTTCGCTGAGGAGAGCACTCAGCATATCCTTTCACCAGACTGGATTCTATAGCTATGTTCTGACATCCAACAAAAATCAACATGTCTTATAAATTAAATGTAAATGTTTGTCACAGGAGGCACAAAATCACATCCAAGAACAATCCAGTGAACAAAATGCACCTGAGGTGAAAGGTCCTTTTTTCCTGGAGCCTCTCTTACAGTTCCCCAAGGTGTTGTTCACCATGAATCATTCTTTTGACCATGTTCCGACACTGTCCTCTGGAAGAGCATCCAGTACTCTTAGCTGTTGAGCCATCTCTCTAGCCCCTCTATTATCAGTTTCTAAAACTGTCTTATCGTATTTCATTTTATTCACATTCCAAAATATGGCATTCCAATCAAAGCCTTGGTAATATAATCTTTACTTTCCATTGTGTCCCTATTACAAAGAGAATATATTTTCAACACAATGATGTAAATAACTAAATTTCCATAAAAATAATGCTCCTGGATAGTTTCTATGCCACAGATATAACATATCTGGCTTCTTTATAGACAGTAGTAAGCTTATTCTCCAGTTCACATGCAAGTAAAGTAGTCAAAGAATAATGTAATATTTAAAGTAATAGAAAGTGTGACACTTGTCTCAGAATAACTATATAGGTTAATGTAATAGAACTGAAAGTCCAGCAATCAGCTGATAAAGTCCTGGTCAATTGATTTTCAACAATTGTCTTATTGAGATTCCTTTGTAAGTACTAAGCCAATTTTCTCTTTATTGTTTTAAAGACTCCTCTCTTTGTCTTTCTGTTTTGCTCTGATGTATCTGCTTGTAGATCTATATTTATTTGTCCTTCTTGCCATTTGTTTAGAGCTTTGGATATTATGAAGGTTAATCATTACAGTCAGTACAGCAGGATTTAGAATAATCTAGAAACTATATGTATGATACATATAATTGTGTTGTGTAGTTACTTATTGTTATTTTAGTTACTCAGTCATCCTCATCCTCTCTCATTGTTCAGCACAGTGCTACAGGATAAACTGTTGTACAAACTAGACCAATCAAAATTTTAGCTCCTTTGAATAAATAGGTTCTGAGGGCAGTGCTTAAGGATTTTGCTATTGTTATTCATATGATCCCAAGAGACATCTCTTCACTGTCTTTTCCTCTCCTGCCAAATAGGTGGACCTACATACTAGCTTTCATGTCGAATCTCATTTCAATTACCCAATAGCTTATATATTTGATGGGCATAAATTGAGGTAGATGAAAATTGTGGTTCTTCTCACACTCCCTTTACTGCCTGGAAACCACAACTCCAAGAAATAAAATTTATGATCGAGACTCCAGCACTCTCAGTGTGCTTTGTGCAAAGTCCAGCCTATGTGCCATGAGTGAAGGCTGCTTGAAAGATGAGAGCCTCACAACTGTTCTTGCTTAGAGATGAACTTTACTGATGAGGAATTGAGAGTGTAGTAAAACGCAGTGGTGCTGTTATCCTTTCCAGAAGATATGATGCTAGCTGGAAACTGGTGAGAGAATAGCTTTAGTTCTTGCATAAAGCATTTTGGCAATCAATTCCCTGTCATGTTGAGTTGGAGCACAGAAGGGAGAATAGTGAGATAGATGAGAAATAGTCTCCTCTTCATTTTCACTTCAGGTCATTTCAGCTACGTATGATTAATAGCAATCTAAAAACAATAACTAGGAAGCTCCATAAATAAATTATTTATGATTTAAGTTGCACACTGCTTGAAGTGGTATGACATCTCATGCCATCCCGCTCTATGATTGAATATGAATCATCTCTTGGTCCAAAATATTGACACTGTATACACTACCCAATTGCTAGCTACTTAGTAGTCATTTAAGCTGTCATATCAACTGTCTCATATTATCACGGACTTGTGTTGAACTGACATCTATGTTATTTAACAGTGACCCACAAAGCACAAGAGTAATGATACAGAGGAGGCTCCATATATATGATCTGAAATGACAGTTTAACCATGTGATGATATTATAAACCATATAGATTACACATGGAAGACTCAGTACTAGCTGAAGTTTCAGGAATCCACTGGGAGTCTTGGAACATATGCCCTGCAAATAAAGGGCCCACTCTAGTGGTCTAGGTTCAAATTGACTTTTTTTTATTTTCTGTACACTAAAGCAGCATTTCCAGAAGCTTACAATAGTTTGTTCTCACTCTTTAATGGTTTTCAATAGTTCTAGTAAAGTCAATCTCTTCTATGTGTTATCGATGAGGAGTATTTCATAACTGAATATTAGGTCCTCTTCACAAAAAGAATCATCTAATATTTCTAAAGCTCAGTCCAAAACAGTAAAATGAGAAGATTCATATAAATTAAATCTTTATCTCACTTAAAATTTATGTAGCATTCCATTTGAATACTGTAGTGTACAAGGTGAAACATTTGAGCTTAAGTCACAAATTCAATGAAGGAAAAAATTGCAGAAATAATTTTGGTTGATGTCAAAACAATACAGAATGACTAGCAATTTTGAATCGCCTATTGATTCTTCCAACCAACTTCTTTTATCACGGTAGGTGTATTCAGATACGTATTGTCCCATGGTTGCTCAATTGAAGAAAGAAAGCACAAGCTCTTTGGGGGCATTTCATGGTGAACTTCATTTGTAGTAAGTGAATAGTGCAGCATTTCACATTCTAGAATGTATTGACTCTTTTCTCGGGCTTTAGCAATCAGCAATATTGTTTTCCTTAAATCTAGTTTAAAGTAATTTTATTCTCTAAGTTTTTTTGCTTAAAATATCCTCTTCCTGTTGCTATCAAAACCATGGGAAGCATGTTTAACAAGAGGGGTTAATGAGGGCAAAATTTACCCTACTGATTAAAACATGTACCTAAGACTGGATAGCAGTGTTCCCTAAAATAATTCACTGTGTAAAATTGAGTCACATGATAGCACTGTAAAGAAAAATTTATGTTTAAATATTATTATATTTGGAATGTAAGAGCATTAGCTATTTATAATTGGCATTAGTTCCACAACAATGGTAACCTTGATAATAGATAATTTTACTTATCATGAAACAATAAAAATATGAAATTCTATAAAATATTTTATCTGGTATTGTTAGATACTAATAACAGTGTATCTCATTGAATATGTTTCTATTAGAGCTAGACTTATTTGTAGGCTATTTAAATATGTTTTATAATTTATATTTATTAAAAAATAAGTAATTTGAAAATTTTCTCCTAAGGAGGACTTTCAGCTTCATCTCTCACATATGAAAGTCATTACTTTTGTCCATATAATAAGGAAAGCAAGAGAGACACTATTCTTGTTCACATTGTAGGGCTTAAATATCAAATTTGAAGAAAGAGCTGATACTAGTGTCAGAGCCAAGATCTGTTCATGTCAAAAGTTTTCTACAAACGTATGAAACACACCATCCATTAATACAATACATACTGTTCCCAAACTGCCATATAATGTTCTCCAAGATAAATCCATTTGAGATCATAGAATATATTAACGAACTTAAAAAGATGAAGGGAAATTATTTATATCCAACTATAATGGAATCAAACTAGAAGGCAGTAACAGAAATATAGCTGAAAATATTCAAATATTTGGAAGCCAAACAACACACTTCTGCACTACACATAAATCAAAAAGGAAGTCTCAAGACATATTAATAAAAATTTAAGTAAAAACAGTGATGTAATATAATTTGAGGGCTTAAGTCAGTATTATCAGGAGAACATTGGATAAAATATGTATGTCTTAGAAAAACTATTGAAAATAAATTATCTTAACTTTTACCTTAGGAATGTAACGAAATTGTATCTAACTTAATTTTAATTTAAACCTAATTCGATAATAATAATAATAGTAACAGTAATAGAAACAAAAATCAAAGATCTTGTAGATTGGAAATGTATAGGGACAATCATTGAACCACTCAATTCTTTAAAGATCAATAAAATTAATGAACCTCTAGCCAGGCTAACCAAGAGAAAAAAATACAGAAAACTTGATTATCAGTAACATAATCACAATCTTAAAGACAAGATATATATATATATATATATATATATATATATATATATATACACACACACACATATATATATATATATGTATACTGGGTAATATCTTAAATGTGACATATATTCATACATAGATTACTTAAATAAAATGAACCAATTACTCAAAGACATAAACTAAATTCATGTAAAATATTGAAAAAGGTCTGTATCTATTTTTTAAATAAATTAAATTAATCATTATCTAAAAATTAATAACCAAGTTTGTATTCCTACAGTGATGAATTTTATAAAATAGGTAATGCAGAAATTATAGCTAAAAATTTAGTTCATAATATAGAAGCAAAAGGGATATTTCTGAACTCAAACTATAAAATTATCATTATCCTTACATCAAACCCAAATAAACACATTACAGTAAGTGGAGAATGCAGAGCAATGCTTTCCATCCATGGAGAAAAAATTAATCCTCAAAAAATATTAGCAAATGTAATTTAACTATGTATGAAAATAACTTTATACTCTGACCATATGGGGTTTACACATGTAGCAGAGTTGAATTTCATGTTAGATATTTACCTGGTGAAATCCTTTAGCCCCATCCCTTCAGAAGCATGTGAGTCTTCATCTTCATGACAAAACCAAGTTCCCTTTGTTCTATTCTTCAAAAAAAGGGGAACCTGGAGTATTTGATGTTAACTCACAAGTTACTTTTCTAGTGCTCTCTTTTCCTGTCTCTACCTTACATGAAAATGATTTTGAAATTATCAGCGACTTTTTTCACTTCATTTCTGATTATTTTTGATCATTGTCTATGAAATCAACTTCTTCTGCTCAGATTATGTTTTAAATAAAAAATCCATACTCTATTATATGGAATAGTTTATTTACTCTAGAGTTGCAAGACAAATCCAAGTATTTCAAAAAGATAGTTTCCTTTTCATTTTCCGTATAACTTACATATGGATAGACTAACAGAAAAGTAAAGTGTTTCCTCTTTTGGGGCCAGTAGAAAGGTCAAACCATGCCTTTCTGTCTCCATTCATTGCTGGCTTAAAACATATTAACATGAATCTTTTAACTTTGTTCTTCAGTGATGTATTGGCTATTCTTTTTCTGTACACGTTATTATCAGTTTGTCAATAGCCATAAAATAGCTTCCTGGGATGCCTATTAAGATAGGACTGAATCTATAAAATTTGGAGCAATTGATATATACAAATATTGAATCATTAAGATATGAACACAGAATACTTTCCTTTTTTCTGTAAGCCATGATTCATGATGCTCTCTATAAATGTCTCATGATGCTCTCTACAAACACCTTTCTTGTTCAATTAAAAATATATTTTTCATAATCTGGTATGTGTGTGGAATGCTAGTTGTAGTCACAATGTCTGAAGTAACTTTGGTCTATAGCCTATTATTACCTGCAAGATAATCACAAAACACAAACCAGCCTCAACTTTCAGACATCAATCAGTCAGTGCAATCTGCTTTATGGACAGACTAAAGAAAAAATATTTCATAATAACAACTTATACAGAAATTTATTTTGGAAAATTTAACATCCAATTATGATTAAAATCTCTTAGCAAACTAGAAAATGAATGAGGAACATCTATAAAAATAAACAAAACATTATAAGGGTGAGAAACTGCATATTTTATTGTATGTATGGAAACATGGCAAAAAATATCTCTCTAACTAGTGTTAATTACCATCAAAATGGAAGTCTTAGTTAGCAAAGTACGATATGAAAAGAAGAAAAAATGTGTAAGGACTGAGAATTAAGAAATACAGCTAGTCATAAATGATGTGTATAAAGAATCATCTAAAACAATTACTTGAGCTTAAGAAGCATGAGTAAAATTTTAAGGTTAAAATTTAAGGTTAACAATGAATTCACAAGATTCATTGTTATTCTACATTCTAGTAATAAAGAATTGGAATTTAAGTTTAAGAAAATATGTTTATAATTGTAGTTTATGTCACAATAAAATACAAACAAATTAAACACTATGTTTATAGGATTTATACTGAAAATGATAAGACGTTTCTGCATTCTTTCAAAATCTAAGTATGTAGGAAGGTATTCTTGTGTTCATATCTTAATGATTCAATATTTGTATATACCGATTGCTCCAAATTTTATAGATTCAGTCCTATCTTAATAGGCATCCCAGGAAGCTATTTTATGGCTATTGACAAACTGATAATAACGTGTACAGAAAAAGAATAGCCAATACATCACAGAAGAACAAAGTTAAAGGATTCATGTTAACATGTTTTAAGACTTATTAGAAGACTACATTAAGCAAGGTGTAATGATATTGGCAAAGGAATAACCACATAGATCAATGAAACAGGATAGAGAGCCCATGAATGGAGCATACATAAAGACAGATAAACTAACAAAAAAAACCCAAAAGTAACTATATGAAAAGATGACAGTCTTTTCAAGACATTTTGCTAAAACAAGTTGGCATCTATATGCAAACAAATGGCATAGACAAATACCTCATAAATTTCCCCCAAATTAGCTTAGAATTTATCATAAAGTTAGCTATAAAATAAAAAAAAAAACTACACAATTTTTGAGGAAAACATAGGTTAAAATCTACAGTTGTTCCTACATTTTAAAATTCAACACAAATATTACAATCCAGGAATAAAAGGTTGAATGTTATTACAGTTAAGATCTGCTGTTAAAGGCCATGCCAGGGAGGGAAATATTAATCTAACATTGCTCTGATAAAGGATTTATATACAAAATCTGCAAACAAATTCATAGCGGTAAGAAATCAACCAACTCAATTAGAAATTGGGCAAAAGTGTAGCCTTACATGGTTCCGAGGTGGGACAGAAAGACAAAGAAAATTACAGGGACATAGGAAGCAAGAAGAGCCTCTGACTCAGTAGTCTGATTGAAGCCAGCTGAGAGGCAAGAATTCCAGCACAATTAACCTTTGTTGTAAAGGCTGTAGATGCAGAAGCTACTAATACAATATTGTGAGTCATATACATTAAACTTACATACATTTTCTTTTAAAATATTAATGACCCAGGCTTAAGGACTGCTTATATATGATCTCAAGTACAACGTCCATTCCTCCTCTAGACATTCTCCTGTATCATGTGATCTGCACATTTGCTTCATCAGCTGAAATACTGTTAGGTATCCCTTAAGAACCACCCTGTGATAGCATTGAATTTCTCAGACAACGTTTGAACATAATAGTTCAAACTCACCAAAATCCTATACATTACTACCGTAAAGAAAGTGAAACACCCTTATGTATTAGCCCTCATGCTTAAGTGTATATTAACATACTTTTGTTAAATCCCAATTCTGATTTATACTGGCTAGTCTTGAAATTAATTCTATGTCAAAGGCATGGATTCCATTTGAAGCTGAGTTGAGGTCACTAAAAGATTAGAGAAAGTCCTCAGGCTGTTATGGACAACAGAGTGGAATTGTGTGTCCTGTCTCTGTCTTCTCTACTGTAGAGAGATCCACATGCTGATAACCCCAGCACTCTGAAGGCTGAGGCAGGGGCATCTTGTGCTTCAGAGAGCCTGTAGTACATAAGATACCATGTCTAGAAACAAACCAAACCAAAACTGAAATGAGAGAGATAAAAATATTAAAAAGATGCTCAATATTGTTAATCATTAAGGAATTGGAGATTAAAGCATTAACAAGCTATTACATAGTTGTCAGAATTATAAAAATCCAAAACACAACAATATCAACTAATGGCAAGGTTTGATGACAACAGGAACTATTCTTTACTGGTAGTGAGCAGGTACAGGTAATTGAGAAAGCAGTATGATGGTCGTTTCCAGAAATATGTATAAAGCTTACTACTTATCCAGGAGTCAGGTTCCTTGGTATTTATCAAGTTTGTTTCAGAATTTAAGTTCATAAAAATATGCATACCAATGTGTCCAGTAATTTTACCTGCAATCATCCAAACTTACACCCAAGAAAGCTTTCAATGGCTAAGTGAACAGCAAACTGCTTCATCAATATACTTGGGGTTTTTTTTCAACAATAAAAAGCAATGATTTACCAAGCCCCAAGTAAACACAGGTGAATCTTATATGTATTTCGCTAAGAGAAAGAAACTAGTCTAAAAAGGCTACATACCGTTTGATGGCAATTTTACGACCTTCTAGAAAAGGCAAAACTATAGGATGGTAAACAAATCTCTGGTTACTCATGATTTGGAGGTGAAAATTGATTAGGTGACTCACAAGGGGATTTCTAAGGCAGGGAAACTATTTTGTTTAGTGCTTCAAGAGTGAATACAAGATTTTAAGTATCTATCAAAACCAATAGAACTTTACAGCACAAAGCATAATGTTAATGTATTCATTCAAGGATTGAATGATGAATGTGCATCACAAACTTATTTAAAATTCCACTTGAGGGAGTTTAAGAAACAAACTGCTGAACTAAGTAAATTTGGAAATGTATAGAATCTGTAAGACTAAGAGCAAAGAAACTCTACATAAGAAAGCCTAGTTAATAAGCCAGTTTCCCACCACAGTATGGATAATCAATTTTGATACTACAATACACATATAGTAGAATTGAATAATTAAATAAATAGGTGATGGTGAACAGGATTCAGGTTTTCAGCATTAGAGTAGAAATTTGCAGAAAAGCAAGAGAAAGCTCTAAAATATTCCAAGTGGCAGTGAAGCATAGTTAAAGAATGCACTTTATTAACATGGGTGGATATATCTACAAATATTTAAAGATACATATATGGTTTGTAATTTAGTTAATATATACACACTTGAGTTTCCTTTTTCTGAAAGACCTATAAATAACAACACTCCAATATGAATAGATATATACAAATTTTTATTTTTTTTGTTTTGTAAAAGGGGAGGAAGAGGGGGAAAAGAAAGAGGAGAGAGAACAGAAGATGATGAAAGATGAGGAAGAGAGGAAGGGAAGGAGAGAGAAAGAAAAAAAGAAATAAGAGAATGAAAAAGATGGCAATTATGTCAAAAGGTTATATGAAATAACTGAAATAATTCATAATAAGTTGAGGTCAAAGATTCTGCAACAAAATGAAATACTTTTTTATTCTGCATCATCATATAAAGTAAAAGTCCATATGAATGAAAATACACTATATAAATAAATCATTGAAGAAATAAATGCATAATGAGAAGAAGCAAACCTACAGTGAAGAATTTCAAATGGTTTTTGTAACTACTCCGTCTTTAGGGACTAAAATATGGCTTATGCACAGTGACTGACTTACACAATACACCATGGAAGAGTACAGAAAACCAGGTAACCTTCCAGTGGCAAAATCTGAGAAGATGTAACATCAGGTGATGAACTGGGCATCATCAGTGATAGGACACTATGCTTCCTAGTTTGTTTGTTTGTTTTTTTTTAATTTATTTTATTTTATTTTACAATATAATTCAAATTTACATATCAGCCATAGATTCCCCCTTTCTCCCTCCTCCCGTCCCGCCCCCCTCCCCCCGGCCCACCCCCCATTTCCATCTCCTCCAGGGCAAAGACTCCCCCGAGGATTGAGATCAACCTGGTGGACTCAGCCCAGGCAGGTCTAGTCCCCTCCTCCCAGGCTGAGCCTAGGGTCTCTACTAAGCCCCAGGTTTCAAACAGTCAATTCATGTACTGAGCACAGGGCCCGGTCCAACTGCCTGTATGCCTCTTAAACAGATCAAGCCAATCAACTGTCTCACCCATTCAAAGGGCCTGATCCAGTTGGGGGCCCCTCAGCCATTGGTTCACAGTTCATGTGTTTCTATTCATTTGGCCATTTGTCCCTGTATTCCATCCATCCCTGGTCCCAACAACTCTTGGTCACATAAACCCTCCTCCTTCTTGCCAATTGGACTCCCGGAGCTCCACCCAGGGCCTGACCATGGATATCTGCATCTAGTTCCCTCTGTCACTGGATGGGGTTTCTAGCACGACAATTAGGGTGTTTGGCCATCTTATCACCAGGGTAGGTCAAATCGGGCTATTTCTCGACTATTGCCAGCAGTTTATTGTGGGGGCATCTTTGTGGATTTCTGTGGGCCTCTCCAGCACTTTGCTTCTTCCTATTCTCATGTGGTCTTCATTTATCATGAACATTCCTTATGTTCCCTCTCTGTTCTTGATCCAGTTGGGATCTCCTGCTTCCCCAAGTTCTCTTTCTCTCGCCCCTCGCCCCTCATTACTCCCACTCACGTCCAGATTGTTCATGTAGATCTCATCCATTTCTCTGTCATTGGGCGATCCCCATGTCTTTCTTGGGGTCCTATTATCCAGGTAGCCTCCCTGGTGTTGTGAGTAGCTGTCCAGTCATCTTTGTTCCACAACTAGTATTCTCCTATGAGTGGGTACATACCATGTTTGTCTTTCTGAGTCTGGGTTACCTCACTCAGGAGGATTTTTTCTAGATCCCTCCATTTGCCTGCAAACCTCATGATGTCATTGTTTTTCTCTGCTGAGTAGTATTCCATTGTATATATGTACCACAGTTTGTTTATCCATTCTTCGGTTGAAGGGCATCTAGGTTGTTTCCAGGTTCTGGCTATTACAAATAATGCTGATATGAACATAGCTGAGCAAGTGCCCTTGTGGTATGATTGAGCATTCCTTGGGTATATGCCCAAGAGTGGTATAGCTGGATCTTGGGGGAGATTGATTCCCAATTTTCTAAGAAGGCGCCATATTGATTTCCACAGTGGCTGTACCAGCTTGCATTCCCACCAGCAGTGGAGGAGAGTTCCCCTAGCTCCACATCCTCTCCAGCACAAGGTGTCCTCAGTGTTTTTGATCTTAGCCAATCTGACTGGCGTAAGGTGGTATCTCAGAGTTGTTTTGATTTGCATTTCCCTAATGATTAGGGATGTTGAGCAATTCCTTAAATGTCTTTCAGCCATTTGTGTTTCCTCTGCTGAGAATTCTCTGTTTAGTTTTATAGCCCATTTCTTAATTGGACTGTTGGGAATTTTGATGTTTAATTTCTTGAGTTCCCTATATATTCTGGATATCAGTCCTCTGTCAGATGTGGGTTTGGTGAAGATCTTTTCCCATTCTGTGGGCTGTCGCTTTGCCTTGTTGACCGTATCCTTTGCTCTACAAAAGCTTTTCAGTTTCAAGAGGTCCCATTGATTGATTGTTTGTCTCAGTGTCTGAGCTACTGGTGTTATACCTAGGAAGCGATCTCCTATGCCAATGCGTTCAAGACTACTTCCTACTTTCTCTTCTAGCAGATTCAGAGTAGCTGGATTTATGTTGAGGTCTTTGATCCACTTGGACTTAAGTTTTGTGCATGGTGATAAATATGGATCTATTTGCAGCCTTCTGCACGTTGATATCCAGTTATGCCAGCACCATTTGTTGAAGATGCTTTCTTTTTTCCATTGTACGCTTTTGGCTTCTTTGTCAAAAATTATATGTTCATAGGTGTGCGGATTAATGTCAGGGTCTTCAATTCGATTCCATTGGTCCACAAGTCAGTTTTTATGCCAGTACCAGGCTGTTTTTATTACTGTAGCTCTATAGTAGAGCTTGAAGTCAGGGATCGTGATGCCTCCAGAGGTTGTTTTATTGTACAGGAGTCTTTTGGCTATCCTGGGTTTTTTGTTTTTCCATATGAAGTTGAGTATTATTCTTTCCAGGTCTGTGAAGAATTGTGTTGGTATTTTGATGGGGATTGCGTTGAATCTGTAGATAGCTTTTGGTAAAATTGCCATTTTTACTATGTTAGTCCTGCCTATCCATGAGCACGGGAGATCTTTCCATTTTCTGACATCTTCTTCAATTTCTTTTTTCAGGGACTTGAAGTTCTTGTCATATAGGTCCTTCACTTGCTTGGTTAATGTTATCCCAAGGTATTTTATGTCATTTGTGGCTATTGTAAAGGGTGATGTATCTCTGATTTCCTTCTCAGCCTGTTTGTCAGTTGTACATAGGAGGGCTACTGATTTTTTTGAGTTGATCTTGTATCCTGCTATGTTGCTGAAGGTGTTTATAAGCTGTATCAGTTCCTTGGTTGAATCTTTGGGGTCACTCAAGTATACTATCATGTCATCTGCAAATAGGGAAAGCTTGACTTCTTCCTTTCCCATTTGTATCCCCTTAATCTCCTTATGCTGTCTTATTGCTCTGGCTAGAACTTCAAGTACTATATTGAATAAGTATGGGGAGAGTGGACAGCCTTGCCTCGTTCCTGATTTTAGTGGAATTGCTTTGAGTTTCTCTCCATTTAATTTGATGTTGGCTGTTGGCTTGCTGTAAATTGCCTTTATTATGTTGAGGTATGTTCCCTGTATTCCTGATCGCTCCAAGACCTTTATCATGAAGGGGTGTTGGATTTTGTCAAATGACTTTTCTGCATCTAATGAGATGTTCATGTGGTTTTTTTCTTTCAGTTTGTTTATATGGTGTATTACATTGACGGACTTTCATATGTTGAACCACCCTTGCATCCCTGGGATGAAGCCTACTTGATCATGGTGGATAATTGTTTTGATGTGTTCTTGGAGTCTGTTTGCCAGTATTTTATTGAGTATTTTTGCATCAATGTTCATGAGGGAGATCGGTCTGTAGTTCTCTTTCTTTGTTGTATCCTTGTTTGGTTTAGGAATCAGGGTAATTGTAGCCTCATAGAAGGAGTTTGGTAATGTTCCGTCTGTTTCTACTGTGTGGAACAATTTAGAGAGTATTGGTATTAAGTCTTCTTTGAAGATCTGGTAGAATTCTGCGCTGAAACCATCTGGCCCTGGGTTTTTTTTGGTTGGGAGACTTTTAATGACTGTTTCTATTTCCTTAGGAGTTATTGGACTATTTAAATAGTTTATCTGGTCTTGATTTAACTTAGGTATGTGGTACCTATCCAGAAAATTATCCATTTCTTTTAGATTTTCCAGTTTTGTGGAATAGAGGTTTTTGAAGTATGACCTGATGATTCTCTGGATTTCCTCAATGTCTGTTGTTATGTCCCCCTTTTCGTTTCTGATTTTGTTAATCTGGATGCTCTCTCTCTGTCTTTTGGTTAGTTTGGATAAGGGCTTGTCTATCTTGTTGATTCTCTCAAAGAACCAACTCTTTGTTTCATTGATTTTTTGTATTGTTCTCTTTGTTTCTATTTTGTTGATTTCAGCTCTCACTTTGATGATTTCCTGGCGTCTATTCTTCTTGGGAGACTTTGCTTCTTCTTGTTCTAGAGCTTTCAGGTGTGCTGTTAAGTCACTAGTGTGAGATTTCTCCAACTTCTTTATGTGAGCATTTAGTGCTATGAATTTCCCTCTTAGCACTGCTTTCATAGTGTCCCATAGGTTTGGGTATGTGGTGTCTTCATTTTCGTTGATCTCTAGGAATTCTTTAATTTCTTTCTTTATTTCTTCCCTAACCCATTGGTGATTCAGTTGAGCATTATTCAGTTTCCATGAGATTGTAGGTTTTCTGTA
>CABHPP010141060.1:0-27283 GCA_902168425.1 Peromyscus attwateri
AGAAGATTCTCCATCCCCTTACATTAACTGTGGCCACAAGAGTGTATCACAAAACACAACATGTCCTTTCAAAGCCTTCACTGCCTCCAAAGGGTCACAAGGAATCTTTCCTTAGCTATCATTGCTACACCGATGTCAATGACAGAGCACCTTGGGAGCCATGTTGAAGATAGCAGAGGAATGATGTTCCCAACTGGTCGCACCAGTTCTTAGTCTTTAAAGGACGAGTAAACAACAGTTGTCTTAAGCCACTGGGAAGACCCCTATGTGGTTCCTACACTGACTTCCACAGTATTGTGTTGTAGAATATTATTTCAACTGGGCAGAGATATGTTACATTTGTTCATGCTGCGTTTGTTGACTATGTAAAGATGTGTTGCATTTGCGTTAATTAAATAAAATTAACCTGGGGTCAGAGAGGCCAGGTTAGCAAGTGGTTGACAGGAAGCAGCAGGGAGGAGCTTAGAGTGGGATTTTTTGGTTGGGGAAGTGCTTCTGGGGACACCAGCAAAGAGAGAAAGTTAGCCAGCTGCTACTGTAACTCTCTGAGCTCACAGGTTTTCACCCTAGCCTTTGAATTTCAAGTTTTATTAGGAAAATAGAGATTTAATTAGAACTACCTTTAGCACCAGCAACAGAGCTATTGTCTGAGGGAACAGAAATCCCAGCTACAGCCTTAGTGGTTGGGAAGCTAGTGGTTTAAAGCACGAGCATTGTAATGAAGGTAAATCAGCAGTACTGCATTGCATTAGTTACTTTCCTGTTGTGATAAAGCACTATGTTCAACTTATAAAAGAAAGGATTTAATTGGGGTTCTAGTTTCAGAGGGTCAGAGTCCATGATGGCTGAGCAAAGGCATGGCAGCAGGAATAGCTGAGAGCTCACATCTTGATCCACAAGCAGGAGGCAGACAGGGAACACTGGGAATGTTTTTTGAAACCTCAAAGTCTATCCTCAGTGACACACCTTCTCTAACAAGGTCATACTTAATATAATCATTCCCAAGCTGTTCCACCAAGTGGGGACTCAGTATTAAAATATATCTGTCTAAGGGGGTGGTCATTCTCATTCAAATCCCCATACTCATCTTAACTAAAAATTTGCTTTTACCCAAATTTGCAATCACCCCAATTTTCAATGTTTTGGTTTGTAATTTTCTACTTTATAACAGCACAAAAGCCATATGCATTTAGTAGAAGCCATACTTCTAATTCTGAATTCTGATCTTTCATACACACAGAGAGAGAGAGAGAGAGAGAGAGAGAGAGAGAGAGAGAGAGAGAGAGACAGACAGACAGACAGACAGACAGACTGACAGAGACAGAGAAACAGAGACAGACACACAGGGAGAGATTGATTGGTTGATTGGTTGATTCTATATTCTCTCATGACTCTAAGTAAAGGCATTGAATAAACTCCAAATCATAAACAACAAACACTGTAGAATGCACTATGTTGCCAAGTTGTGGGGTCCAGTATGCCGGGTATATTAAACATGTATTTGTACACACAGTTTCAAAGTTAATAGGGGCTTATTGAAACATATCGCAATCATAAATCAAGGAGCATCTGCATTAGCTGGCTCATTTTGACATCTGTTAAAATGTTATTGACTACTCAGAATGTTCCCCAAGTATCCTATCTGCCATTGTGACTGTAACACTAAAAGCATTTCCTGGGTTACTGCAATAACTTCTGTTTAATCTCATATCAATGTACCCACAACCATCAATACAGATTTAGGGGGTAAAATTCTAATAGTGTAATTCCTCTGCTTGAACAGATTTCAAAATCATTTGACATTATTGATATTGTTAAATTTATCTTGTTTTCCTTGGGAATAATTTGTTTAGCATTTAAAAGAAAAGCAACTGTTGCCCAGAGGAGGAAGACAGAGCAGAGAAAGAGAGAAAGCCATATTTTTTGTTGCTGTTATTATTTGGTTAGTTGGTTGATTGGTTGAGTTGTGGAGTAATCTTTATATTGTGAAGATTTATCACTCGGATTGGTTTAATTTTTTAATTAAAATGTTGAATTAAAAAGTTTTCAAGGCAGAGAGAATGCTAAGCAGAAGAAGGGTGGAGTTGCAAGCCAGACTTGGAAGAAACAACATGGGGAAGTTTATGTATGAGGTAAATGAGCCTCAGGGCAGCACATATATTAACAGAAATGGGTTAATTTAAGTTGTAAGGGCTGGCTGGAGACAAGCCTAAGCTATCAACTGACATTTATAATCAATAATAAGTCTCTGTGTGATTATTTGGGGAGAGGCTGGTGGGATACAACTTACTGGTGGTCTAGACAGAAAAACTCTACCTACATGGCTGATTGATTATTTTTGCTTATGCCAGCAGTTCAGCAATGAGGTTCTCAAAGCATTCATACAGCCGATGAACAGATGCATGGCAAGGAGTAGGTAGGGAGCCTTCGGAGAAAGAGTGAAGACATCCAAAATGCACAGGCTTTGGCCAGTATAGGAAAAGGAGAGACAGAAACATTATGCTTTCCTAAGTAATTCTGAAAAGGAGGGAAAACTTAGCAGAGTCATGGGCCCAAGGCTCAGTATATGGCTGCCTCTGAGTGTCAGAATATGGCACCAAGTCTGTGGATATTCTGGCGCCAATGTGCAGCCTTTGCCTTGCTTATTCAGGACTCCCTAAAAGCAAGCCAGAGAGCCTCTCCTCAGAACTGCATTCATCTTACTGTTCTTGGAAAGTGTTCCTGTCTGTCTTTCCTTCCACCCTCCCACACCCAGCTCAGTGTCACTGATGGCACAAAGTCTTCCCTGATGGACTCTGGTAGGACAATAGCTTACACATAAAATATACTGTGGTTTCTTTATTTTGATAGACATCTCCACTACCCATTTCACATCTCCCTGTACACAAGACTTGAGTCTGGCTGGGCGGTGGTGGCGCACGCCTTTAATCCCAGCACTCGGGAGGCCGAGTCAGGTGGATCTCTGTGAGTTCGAGGCCAGCCTGGGCTACCAAGTGAGCTCCAGGAAAGGCGCAAAGCTACACAGAGAAACCCTGTCTCGAAAAAACCAAAAAAAAAAAAAAAGACGAGTCTGATCCACCTCTCAAACTCCTGACACTCAAGAAATAGTTCATGATAAACCTGAAGGAAGAAATGGAGAAGGGAAAGAGGAAGAGGGAGGAATATGAGTGGCAGTGACGTCTCTAGCTCGGTGCTTCTTCCACCAGAGTGAAGAATCTTTGCACGGCCTCCAGAATTTTTTTTTTTGATTATTTTATGTTCACAAGTGTTTTGCCGGAATGTACATGTGTGTACCACGTGTGTGCCTGGTGTTAGTGGAGATCAAAAGAAGGTGTCGGATCCTCTAGACTATAGTTACAGATGGTTGTGAGTCACCATGTTGGTACTGGGAAGGGAACTCAAGTCCTCTGAAAAAGAGTGTTCTTAATTGCTGTGTTATCTCCCCAGCCCCAGACATGCATACTTTATTTCTCTCATACATCCACAATAAATAAACAGTGGCACAAAAGCAGCCTGGGTCAAATCCTACGTTCTATCACCTCAATTTCTCTAGAATTTTCTCTTTCCCACAGCCAATGCTTCTGTGTTGTTTCTTGGAGTTCAGTATTAATTTTCATCTGCGGCTGACACATTTGTGCTAGGCACTGCACACACACTGGTGACCTCACCCAGCCCTCTGTCCTCCCGTCAGTGTTGCTGAGTCTTTAAAAATGCCAGAGGTGGGAAACTAGGCCCATCTGAAGCTCTAAGTGATGTCATTCATCCTCAAGCAGCTACCTACTTTTTAATGTTTTTTTCCAAAGCTGAGGACCTAACCCAGGGCCCTGTGCTTGCTAGGCAAGTGCTCTACCACTGAGCTAAATCCCCAACCCCTTAATATTTTAATTTTTAAATTAAATATAATTATATCACTTCCCCGCTCCCTTTCTTCCTTCCAACCCCTTCTATAACTTCCTTTCACTTAAAACTGATGAGCTCTTTCTTTGATTATTGTTACATCCATATATAAACACGGAAGTATATAACTTGATGAGTCTGTCTCATGTTGCCTGTATGCATGTGATTTCAGGACTGACTACTTGGTATTGGTTAATCAACTAAGGGGACCATCCCTGGGCAAGACTATCTGTCCTTCTCTCAGCAGCAGTCCTTAGTTCTGTGGCCAGGGGTGGGGCCCTATGAGATCTCCCTCTTCCATGTTAGCATGGCTATATTGGTACTGGCATTTTCCATGTCTTGTTTAGGCAGCCCCACACTGTTGAGGTATCACGGGTGCGCTTCCCTGCTACTTCTAGAAGACACAATCTCACAGCAGATTTCACGGTTCTAAGAAGCTAGCCAAATTCCAGAGCATAATCATATCTGGCAAACATTTTTTTTCTTTGAAAAAATTCTGCTGCTCAGTTCACTTTGCAATTCTTCCAGCCTAGACAGGGCTGTTCATGAAGGTCAAAGCCACAGTTCCAAGTGGGAAAAGGCTTATTATTTCCAATGACCACCTATTGTGCTCAGTGGAAGGCCGCTTGTCAATCTACATGACATTATTTTCTTCTTTGGCAATACCATTTTCATTTCCTACATGTGGATGTTTTTAATCCAATACATCTAATCTAAAGAATAATTAGCATTTACATTAAAGTTGCACATACAAAGAAGAGAGAAAACAGAACGGAAAGGGGGGGGGGAGGAAAAGAACAGTTCTTCCATAATGATCATCTTGTCACACATACAAAGAGACATGCGTGAATGCACGTGTTCATACAGGTACTATGCCGTGCATAGTGGTAGACTGAAACCACAAAAAAAAATACTTCTCATTAAGGTGAGTATTTTCCTAGGTAGTATTTTCAAGAGGTCCAAAAAAATTCTGTTTTCTAGCATAATTATCCACATCAACCTCCTGTATAATGTAGAAGACAGTGATATGTAATTAAGAAATAGCACCAGCTTCCACGTATGTGGTTTCCCTTCTAAGACGTGGTTAAGATTTGTATCTTAATAAAATCAATTTGCCACTTTCAACATGAGGCCTAATTGGCTTACTAACATCACCAATTTAAGAGTTAGAAACTGAGGGAGCACAGACATGGTTTTCAAGGTGTGAGAATTCAGCAGTGAGATGAGAAAAGTTTGTTGTGATAAGATGGGGGATGGGGATACATTTGTGCACTAACTGACATTGCTTGGTGGCTATAGAGAGGCTAATGGATGCCGTAGAACAAAAAGATAATTCTGCATATTCAGCTGGGGATTTGGCTCGGCTGTAAAGCGTTTGTCTGTCATGCACAAGGCCCTGAGCTTGATGCCCAGTACCACACATTCACAAAACATTAGTATTGCTATAAAGATCATCACAAGCAGGACATGTGTTAGAAGGTGGTAGGAGAAAGGCTAGGACCAGAGACCAAAGCTTTTGAGACCTAATTGATTTCACAGGGAGACCCGTGAGTTCCTGACATGCCCCCAAACTGTACCCTCTACAAGGGCACCTCCTTTCATCCCCTTCAGAGTACCCTAGAGAAGAACCTCCTCATGGAGGAGGATGGGGCTACAGTCAGGAATCAGGAAGACATGTGCTTATAAGTCAAGGAATTTTGACTATTCGTGTATGTGAAGTCATTTTGTTACATTACAAATTCTTATAACTACCAATCCATAAAGAAACCTCTATTTAATAAAAACACATTGTCTGCTGAAGTGGGAGTTTCCATTACCTCAAACCTGCCTCAAATTCCAGCCTCTGGCTACAGCTCCAATCTTCATGCTCATGTACTGCCTCACTCCCTAAACTCATGCTAAAAGTCAAAAATGTTCATCTCTACATTGACCAGAACAGAACATCATAATCATGTTACACGTAGAATGCAAAAAGTATATGTAAGCAACTTTAAAGCAGAATGAAAGTAAACCTAGGGACTTCTTGGAAAAATCCTTCTTGGAGAAAAATGACTTCTTGGAGGAAGTTTTAGTAAGAAAATACTGGCTCTAATTCTGGATTTTAAAATATTTTTCCAGTATCTACCAAGAGATCGATCAAATTTGATGGACCAGATTTCTCCAGTAACCACCCGCACGCTCTGAAGTGACGAATTTCCCCAGAAAGGGAAGTTGAGCCCACAGCACTGACCCCAGCTGCCACAGCTCACACGTTCATTGACTTTGTAAATGCTGAGGCCCTCGGAACACTTACATTAATGCTGAAATCCCTCATAAGTCACAGTAGGCTGGCATTTCACTCCAGCCCCAAATATGTCACTTGAAATAAACACCTATTTAAGTTTAGACTACTCCGTGAGTTATTTTGTGGGAGCTGAGCCCACTTTCAGCTCTAGAGACAAATGCAACATCAATCAGCAGACACTGGTTGGTAGTCATCAGGAACTTGGACTGAAGACTGAAAATAGGATAACTGTATTTGTTTCTTACTATCTAAATGAGAAATTTTAGAAGTATCATTGAATTGTTTTAACTACCATCTATTTCTATGCTTTATGGATTTTCTAGTAATATACATTTTGAAATCAGAAAAAAACACTGTAAGAGGGGAAGAAATCAGAAAAAAACATAAAGAAGGAGAGAGAGAAAATTTTTTCTAGTATTATAGTATGTAGAATGTCTTTCCCATTAGTTCTAGGTAAATGTGCTAACTGTAGATCTGCATGTGGCTTCTAAACAATCCAAAGGACAGTAATGAGCTAGGGAGTTCTGCAAACATTTGGCCCTAACATAAATCTTACAGGACAGCAGAGAATGCCAATAGTTCAATAAGATAGACACATTTCAGGCAGTGGGTCTTAAGTGCATTTGTAGAATCCTTGGTAAAATACATACTACGACTAATTAATTTAAGTATATCCAATTTTAATATTTCCCTTGTTTAAACTGTAATCCAGAAAGTTGACAGTGATTCAGGAAATCTGATGGGCCAACTTTCTAAAGGGTGATTTTGCAATATATATGTACATACTATAATTTAGACATACTAATTAATCTAGCCATTCCACTTCTGGGGGCCAGCTTTAAGGAAATGATATGGTTCATATTTCAATGCAATAAGGATATCAGGAATATGCATGAGAATGTAGAAACTGCATGAATAACTACAATAGGAATGTGTGAAATAGATGTCAATTATATTATACACATATTAATTACACTACATCTATTTAATGATCTAAAAATATATTTTTGTAAGTTCTAATTAATAAAGTTACAGAAAACCATGAATAACATGGTTTGAAGTCTATTTAAACATACATGTACACATGGCCTGAAGGAAATGGCACACAGCGAGATGATATCAGTGGTTATATGCTAATGAACATTCATTTCTTAGATTCTTATCTCCATTTATTAGCATTTATTATTTCAGAAAGAAGTTCATAATTTTCTACTCTTTTATAAAAGTTTCATATCATAGGTACCATCTCTTATATTGTTTACAATCATATTTACATCACTTTGCAAATAGGAAAAGGAAAACAATAGGATATCTACAGAAATAATATAAACAGTAGCTTGCGACCAAGCTGATAGAAATATTTAGTATCAGGGTCTGGAAAGATAGATCAATAGGAGAGGCTCCTACTGGGCAAACATGAAGCCGAGATTCCCAGCACTCATCTGAAAAGCTGGGCACCATGGTGTCTGTCTGTAATCCTAACACTGGAGGGTAGTGGGTAGAGATAGCCAGCAACTGCTGAGCTCCACGTTCAGCCGGAGACTCTGCCTCATAAAATAAGGTGGGAAGTAAGTGAAAGAGAGACCCAATGTCAACCTCTAGCCTCTGCATGTGTGTGCACAAGTGTATGTGAGAACACAGACCCACCAAAAAAAAAAACCCTACAAAATACATTATTAAAATTTGGCCCTAATAGATAAATACAGCTACTTGGAGTTTAGAAAGGATGTCAGGTGATGGTGAGTAGTCTTTATTAAATGAATGGTAAATTTGTTTTATTTTCCATATCTGCATCATACTACAGTTAAACAGATTTAAAACAACCCCCGCCTGTGACCCTGGCTGGCTTATGATAGACTCACTGGGAGCCAGAAGGAAACTGGAGAGGTCATTTACTCCAGCCTATCACCACACTTCCTCAGTGTACAGATAAGCACTGTAGCTCAGAGGCCATTCCCCCACTGTGTAGCACTGATAAAGGCCTCCTCCTCCTCCTCACAACCGCCAACAGCCTGCCTTCTGTACAGATCTAAGGCAGTCTGCCCTAATCTGCAAAGACATGTTTAAGTCAGATGGTAAAAAGAAGATCAGTGAGCAAGGCCCAGACAGAGCCCTGTTATCCGGCCAGGAGGCGATGGCTACCGCAGCATCTCTGCGGGGTGTGACTGAGAGAAGTTGACAGCATGTGCCTCGGAGCTGCTCGGAGGGCAAGGGAAGCAGCAGGACCAAGACTTCCAAGGCGCAGCTCGCGATGAGCGGGATCTCATCTTCAAAGCCAGTGGTGTGGAGATGCCCAGTGGATGTGTACTGGAGGAAGGGTGCCAAGCACAAGCAAAGACGTTTGCTCTTTTTGTACTAAAGCCATACCTCAAATGAGCTACAAATAGGACTGCGGGGTGAATCATGTCTGCATCTGCATGGACGCTGCCAGAAGTTCCTGAGTGATAAACGGGACTTACAAAGAATGCTTTTGATGAGCGCCCACTCCTTTTGAGAAAAGACCAGCCACAGAAGCAGAATGTGTAATTAGATTTTTTTTTAAAGTGCCACATGGGTAGGGGACAGGACACTTAATATGTACGTCAGAAGCCTGGTGTTTAGCCTAGAGTCCTCATGGAACAGCTACGTGATTCTCTCTCACTCAGTGTACTGCCGTTTTTGTTTCTTAATTAGGAAAATGTAATTAGATCACCGAACCTTATGATCTCATTCATTAAATCATTGTGAATTAAAGCTGAAAACACTGCAGTTCTGTTTATAACCACACTCTAAAAGCATCATTGTAAATAGAAAAATCTAATTTTTGAACTACAGAATATAAGAAATGACCAAGGAAAGACCCAAAGAAAGGTTAAAGAGCATGTAAAAATGAACAGCATGGTGGCTCCTTAACCAATCTTCCCTCTGCTTTTCATAACTTTGGTTTCGATACTGAATATACCTTGGTTCCCTTTAATCAATTATAAAACAAAATTTTCAATTGGAAAAATCTTAAAGTGTAATAGAGAGCGGTCCCACACTCAGTCAAATCCTTGGACAAAGGGGAACTTTCAAAAATGTTTGTTTTATTTTTAATTATGTGTGTGTAGGGGGACATATGTGCACCTGAGTATACTGTGGTGCCTTGGAAAGCCGGAAGTGTCAAATCCCTCTGAAACCTGGAGCTGCAGGTGGTTCTTAGCCACCCAGCAAAGGTGCCGAGACCCAAACTCTAGTCCTCTCTAAGAGCTACATGTGTTCCTAACTACTGAGCAGTTCCTCCGCACCCCCCCGGCCCCCAGTCACATTTTGAAGCCTCACTTGCTTAGGGCCCGGTCTTCTTCCTCTGCAATCAGCCTTTAACCTTCAGCAGAGCCCTGACGCCCCGTACTTCCTGCAGAGATTAGTCCTCCACTCCTGCCAGTGCAGAGGGGAAACAGAGGCTGTGTTCTCAAGGAGCTCACAGCCTAGTGGCAACGTCAAGGGTATATACCCGTCCTGCAAACCACAAAGACTAAGTGTGTGAGATGGATACACATAAAATCACATGGGACTTCTGAGGAGGGAACATTTTCTTTCTGAATTGTAAGGGTCAAAGAAAGCCCACTGGAAAGTGTCTAGGATTTGGACAGGTAAACATGCAGACCTGTGGACGTAAAAGGAGAGAAATACCAAGGAGGAGAGAAATGAGATTTTTGTTGGTGTGTAGGATGCCTAGAAAGGATTAGTGGGAGATCAGGGCTAGACAGGCAGGCTAGGGCAGATGCTGAGAGGTATGGGTCCCAGGCAAAGACAATCAGACTCTGCCTATGTAGGAATTATTACAGACTGTGTGATGGAGGGGCCCCATCGCACAGTCTGTACTTTAGCATAATTCACATTTCTTATGCATGTGCACCAATTATTTTTTAGAGACAATCCTCCAAGGAAATCTGGAAACAGCTTTCTGTATCCAGTGCTGCTCACAACAGTACAATCTTCCTCTTTGCAGGGTCTGAGGTACGAACTGAGCATGCTTTAACTCATCACTTGTGTTCATATTTCTTGGACAACTTTGTTTACTCCTGGGTTCAAGCTTCATAGTCAGTAATGGTGGCTTCCACATCCTTTCAGATATGAAAATATATAATATATAGAGACACGTTGAAATGATTAAGAATGGGTGTCTTTACTTGGAGGGTATGCATGGCCTTGGCAAGAGTACACTCTAGACATAGAGAGCCAAGTGCTCCCCACGTCCTGGAATTTTGACAAGAAAGAGTGTGCTTGATCATAAACTATCATAAGTTAGAACATTCCCTAGTGTTCTTTCCTGGCTCTAGAGAGAGAAGTGCTGGGCAACTCTTCAATAAGAAATGGCTCCCCTAACGACACAAACACAAGACAGCTATCAGTACAGCTCCAGCAAAGAGACATCTCTCTCCATGTCTACCTGTGAGCCAAGTATCCATGCTGCAGGATAAATGTAAGCTAGTGAAACCTGTTAGTGAACATAGAACCAAACGAAGTCAAATGTTTCACAAGATATTGTAATCTGCAGTCCTTGCCTTACTCATCTGAGGAAATGGAGATATAAAGGAAAAGATAGCATGTCTGTTTACACAATATAATATTACTCAGCCATGTTAAAAAAAAAATGAAATTTGCAGGTAAGTGGAACTAGAAAAAAATCATCCTGAATGAGGAAACTCAGACCCAGAAAGACAACCATGGTGTGTATTCGTTTATATGGGGAGGTTTGCTGTTAAGTCATTGATAAGCAGGTTACAATCCTTATAACCACAGGAGTTAGGGAGAAAGTTAAGGACCAGTGGGGAGGGACCGTAAGGGAAAATAGCATAAATAGTTATGGATGGAGAGGAAGAGACTGGAACAGGAAGATCAAACAGAGGGGAAGGAAGGAAAATGGGGATGAGAGAGGGAATACATGGAGGGGCAGCTAAAACTAAGGATCATTTGAGGGGTAGTAATTGAAACCTAATACAGCAGAGACTTCCTAAAATATATACATATATGACATCTATATAAATGAAATCACCAAACAATGAGGGAGACAGAAACCTAACTGGACATCTCCTGTCACCAAAT
Organism: Peromyscus attwateri; assembly: GCA_902168425.1. Lineage (NCBI taxonomy): Eukaryota > Metazoa > Chordata > Mammalia > Rodentia > Cricetidae > Peromyscus > Peromyscus attwateri. The sequence continues at coordinate 11,249 of CABHPP010141060.1, forward strand.
GAAATTTCCAGTACTTGAAATGGGTTATATCCAATTAAGTTGTTGGCCAAACTGGTCCCAGGGTTTCTATTGCTGTGAAGAGATACCATGACCACGGCAACTCTTATAAAGAAAAACATTTCATAGGGCTGGCTTACAGTTCAGAGATTCAGTCCATTATTGTTGTGGTGGGAAGCATGGCAGCACACAGGCAGACATGGTGCTGGAGAAGGAGCTGAGAGTTCAACAGGCAGCAAGAACAGAGTGAGACATTGGGTCTGGCTTGAGCATCTGAGACCTCAAAGTCCATCCCAAGTGACAGGCGTCCTCCAACAAAGCCACACCTACTCCAACAAGCCCACACTTCCTAAGAGTGCCATTCCATAATGGCCTATGGGGACATTTTCATTCAAACCACCACACATAGTAATCCCCAAACAACCCAGACTGTTAGCAAGACTGTAAGTTGTTCTGTACAAACTGACAGCAAGGCCCCATTGCTGAAGACAACACCTGCACACCTCACTGAACGTGAAGAAGTTGAGGTGGTGCCTACCTAGAGCCTTCACCCCTATGGACAAGCATTCATGTTACTGGAAAGTACTGTGCATGCTACCAAAGGCAAGTAAACACCAAACCAGCTACAAACCCTCCAATCTACAACGATGACCTGCCTACAAGACAAACTAGTGCAATAGTGGCACAAATCTTGTGGGAATAACCAACCAATATCTGATTTGATTTATGGCCCACTCCATGAGATGGAACCCCATACCTGACACTGCTTAGGTGGCCAAGAACCTGCAATTAGACAGCCCAGGGACCTACAATAAAACCAAATTCTACTGTTCCACTAACAGAAAACAGCAATAAAGTGATTCCTAATAACATGGAATTGCTCAGCCATCGTCAGAGAAGCCTGCTCCTACAGCAGATAGGAATAAAAAGAGACTCATAGCCAAACAACATGCAGAGAGAGAGACCCTGAACACTCAACCCTAAAAGCGATGTCTCCATCAAATCCCTCCCCCTCAGGGCTCAGGGAACTCTATGTAAGAGGAGGTGGAAAGAGTATAAGAGCCAGAGGGGATAGAGGACACCAAGGAATCAAGGCCTTCTAGACACAACAGGGCTGGTGCACATATGAACTCAGAGACGGAGGCAGCATGCACAGAACCTGTACAAGTGTACACCAGATGGGGTCCTAGAGCTGAAAGGAGAAGTAGACACATGCTGTGATCTCTAACCCAGAATCCATCTCCAGTTGACAACCACTTGCAAATAAAAAATTGGTTTTCCCCAAGGATGTCTCACTGGGGAAATAAACCACTCTTCAGGGTAGGTCCCATGCCAAGCAGCAGATGGCCAACACAAAACAAACTCAACAGCATCATTGAAGATTCCTTGACTCATAATGTTAAGTCAGAAAATCTTTATTTAACCTTACAGGTTCTTTGTATATGTATTATGGCTTCCATTTTTGTGTTTTTATGAGATATTCCCCTGTGTGCAAACACATGTATGTGCATCTATATGCATTTCTTGTGTGTTTTCCTTGGCTCTTTTTCTTGTTTGGTTGTTTTGTCCTATTCTGATTTGTTTGTTTTTGTTTCATTTTATTTTATTATTATTCTTTAGATGTCTTTTTATTTTCCAAGGAGAGACAGAAAGATGTGGAGTAGATGAAAGGGGAGGTTGGGAGGAAGTGGGGAGTGGAGGAAGGGAAACCATCATCAGAATATATTGTATGAAAAAATATTTTGAATAAAAGAAAAAATGGTTAAAAAGAAGAAAACTTTCCATAACATTAAGAAAAAAAAAAAAGAAAAGAAAGAAAGAGGGGCCTGGAGAGATGGCTCAGTGGTTAAGAGAACCGGCAGCTCTTCCAGATTGGACCCAGGTTCAATTCCCAGCAACTACATGGCAGCTCACAACTGTCTGTAGTTCCAGGGGACCATGTTCTAGAGGCCCAGTTTCAGGGGACCCATAGTAAACATCAATGCACATAAAAAAAAATAAAAGTAAATGATTTTTAAAAAAAAAAGAAAGAAAGAAAAGATAGTGTGTCTGAAGATGAGCTGATGCTCAGAGGACAGAGTCCATACAGGGGCCCTGTTGTAATTCACGGCCACTCCCCCACCTATATGACAGCACATGTGCAGTTCAGCAGCCAAGCAAGGGGCCTTATGTCCTATGTAATCTGTGCGCTGCGTGATCGCATAATTTGCTCGCAGTGTGATCACGTAATCTATGCGCATGCGTGGTGTAGCTCCATGTGCGCATGTGCAGGGGAATCCTTAAAAAGCCAGTAACAGACTCCTCCCCTCTCTTCTGCTCTCTCCTCCTCCCCCATCCGTCCCTCCTCCTTATGTGTCTTTCCAACAGTCCTGACCACATTCTGTCCTGTCTCTCCTTCCTCCTAATAAAATTCTGATTGTGGGTTTTGTCACGCCTCATGGCTTTTCTCACATGGTAACAGCGTCACTTAAAGAATAACATTGTGTCGCAGCACTGCAGCATTAAAACCAACAGGCCCAGCACATTAGATTACCTTGTAAAGTGCAAAGAGTCTTAATTCTAATCCTTAAGTGGTGGTTCATTTAATCAACATTTATTACCTAAAAGGAGTGCTGATATCAAGCAGGTTAAATCTACCTCCATTTACTATTTTGAGGGAAAGATTTTCGTTTTGAATGGAGACTTAAAGTAAAAGCAGTACCATCTTCAGGGCATCACCGAAAATGTTCTGTGGATTCCACACCCGGTGTGGATTCTTTAATTAGGAGCTAGAGAAATAGAGAAAAAATAATACTAAAAGGAGGTGGGAAGACATTCCTTTCCACTGGCATCTATGGTTGGTCCTGACTCAGCCTCACTGGCATGTGTGATTCACTGGTTTAGGTCAGACAGATTCCTCTCCAGTGCCCTCCATTCAATGAGTGTTCTCATTCCAGAGCTGACAACAATCCTCATCTCCCAGCAACACTGACCATTTTCTCCTCCTGTCAAAGGCAACAACTGGGTCTTATTCAGGCTTGTCCATTTCTCATCCTCAGTCTAGACACACTGAAAACCTCCTACACCCTCAAAGGTGTCTGAGGTTGAAGGTCTGGATTAAGATCTGGAAAGTCAATTGGAAGTAATTTTTTCTTTTCTCTTTTAGTGTTCCCCTGCCCACAACACACACCTGAAATAATCTTGTCTGTGTGATACTATACAACACTATCTAGTATTAAAAGTCTGAGATGACACTAATCAATTGGTGAAATTATAAACTAGATATATCTCTTTTTCATTTTGATTATATTGCCATATAAAGCACTTTCTACATGTTATTGTGAGACTCAAAGAATATATCGAATGATAAGTGGATATGACGCAAGAAAGACCACACAGAGGTACTTACTACCTTATCAATTACTTTTAATGATAATTAGAAGCAGTGTCCTTTAGATGTGATTTTAGGAAGAGATGCAACTGAAAGTCACAGTTCTGCTGGGGTCAAAGTTCCTATTAGAGTAGTATTGATATTTACGGCCTCTTCGCCTCCCACAGACCCACTGAGAGCATTGATGGGCAACTAGTGAGGCAAATGAGATTGCCAAATCAAAATGCTATTGACTCCAGCAAGCCTCAAAGGGACCAAACTCTTTCGGCTGGCCCAGGGCAAGTAAACCAATGGTCCTTCGAACTGTTTGTCATGTGGCTCAATATGTTATAGAAGAACAAACGATAGCAAGTCTAAATGCTCTTCCCCTCTTCTTCCATGGGTAATAAGGCAGAGGTGGAGTCAGGAGGTAGGAAAAACAGAATAATTATCGAGAGAGTGTGGCATTTACCCTTCAAAGTCCCTGGCTTAAGGGCTTTTAGAACTCAGAGCTCATGTTTCTGTTTCATTTGTTTTTATTTTTGTTTTCCCCTTAATTATCATTAATGGAGCAAACACTGTAATCAGAGCTGTGAAACTGCTCATGTTAGCCGTTTGGGTTTAAAACTCACATATTGGTTACTATTATACAAGAAATGCTGTCAACCATCTGGTAGTCTATTGGATCTCAAAAAATGAGAGTCACCGTTGAACATTCAATCATTTTCTGTTTAAACATTAGGACTACAGACAATACGCGCATGAGTGGTAGGCTGTAAGTCTAGAAGATTCAGGTTATAGTGTGCAAAGGACCTGGGGTGTCACAACAAACATTTTAGTCTTTAATCTCATTGTTCCACCCAACATGTAAGCTTGCTGAGAAGAAGGGAGAAGACAAGTATTTAACAGCTTCTCTAATCCGAATAGTAGGTGGTCTCTTACTATGAAATGCAAATTACAACAATATCAACAACATCAAACACTTAACAAGGGATGAAGAAATTTTTAAAAATGTAAACAATTACGGCCTTCCCATTCTTAGATTTAGGAACTCATAGGCATGCCCAACCTTTTGACCTCATGATAATGACGCTGTCATTTACTAAGTTCATTCTTGAGAAACATGCAAACATGTTATAAAAAGAATCACACAAAAAATCTAATGATGTTTTAAGTAAGTTTATAATTATTTTTGTTGAGATGTATTTGTACCTTTCCTGGGATGCATGCAGCTCAAGGCCTGCAGGTTGAGCATGCCTTCTAGAACTTCTTAGTTAAATAAGAACAGTTGATGTTTCTTTTCTACACAGACAATTATTTACTTAAGAAATTCATGGTTTATATTGCATGCTGACATGGACAGCTATAGCCGATATACACACCAGTAGTATTATCTGATGTCTAGGTCAAAAGCACTGGCAGTCAATAGACTACTCAGCTTGTCCATCTCCCTAGCAGAGACAGCACAAATGTCCCTGTCTTTTAATAAAGGTAAAGAAATTATGAAATAATATGGTCAAATAAGTCACTCTATCAACTATATAGACTATAAGTTTTGTAATAAAGTTTGTTATTGTTGTAAATAAGTACAAAAAGGACTTTTGTACATGGAAGACTAAAAATTCATACATAATTATATATTTAACAGGTAGAGATACTTAAGATTTTCTTGCACTAATTACTTTGACATATTATTAGGATGCAAAATGTTGACCTTTATGTTACTGAGGAAGACAAGCACAAAGAATAACAGCAAATCTAGGATTCCACTTTAGGCTACACACACTTCTCATAATAAAGCACTAAATAGCTTGCAACTCTTAGTTGCCTATAATATGCCTACACACACACACACACACACACACACACACACACACACACACACAAAACTCCAAACAATTCATCTATCAGTGTCTTAGCAGCATAGCCCCTGCCCTCACCCCCCCCCCCCTCTGCATCAAGTTGCATGAACACCACAGTCTGAACTATGAAATAAGTTTCTCTTCCCCTTCAGGACCATTAAACTGTAAACACACAGCTCTGAAGCCAACCATGGATAATATTATCACTGATGCCAAATTAAGTGTCTATCATGGAAAAGCTTACTTACTACATTTACTTGTATATCTTTACCAAATTTGAAATTGAATATAAACAGAAGGAAAAAATGATTTGGAAAAGAGGGAAAGGACCTTTGACCTTTTTTAAGGCTATGAATCATCTCTAAAGTGAAATACCATGCAGTTTGAACAAGTGACCTTTCAAGGCAGTCATTCTGGTCAGTCAAGGACACAGTGACAAACCTGGTAGGCTCAGCAGTAGTTTCTATGCCAGTCCAAGACAGTATTTCCTCATGTTCCATTATCACCCTCAAAATGTGCAATGGCAAAACTTTTAAACCACTTCTGAGTAAGCCTCTTCCATGTTTTAGAACATGAAATAACTTACATGAAATAAAAAGCTGTTTCTACTACAGCTTTCAGCCAAGGAGGATAAATGAGGTCGAAACGTTGACCTTGTTTTGAAATGAACCTGGACGCAGGTCCTAAATTTTGTGATCGGGTGAGTGTACACCATGCTGTCCAGGTTTCCACATCTATAAAACTAGAAACACCCATCACAGAATTTGTAGTAGGGATAAATAAGACTATGAAGGTGTTATCCTTAGCAGAGTGTTTGCCTTGAGCCAAGGTCAAGAAGGAATAATCACAACTATCACAAGGGCAAGAGAAACAATCACTTTTGTAGAAATGTTATGCACACTTATTTTTTAACAAAAGTTGGGATTTTTTACTAATCCCATTTTGGTGAAGGAAAGTAAAACTCCAAGTTTAGGTTAATGAATCCCAGAACACAGGGAGGAATGTATATGAACTCATGTAAAGTTATCAACACCCCACACACCACCACCACCACCACCACAGAAGGAAGCAGGTAAGTTTGTCCAGGTCTTTCCCTTCTAATAACATTGATTTTATAAAACTGTGAAAATACAATTACGAAAATAACTGGCAGTTTTACCTCTTCAGCATTACTTTATCCAAGCACACAAGTGGTCTAAGAAATGTAAAACAGCCAGAAGGGGGCTTGGTGGTTTGAATGAAAATGGTCCCCAAAGGCCCATAGGGAGTGGCACTATTAGAAGGTGTGGCCTTGTTGGAGAAGGTATGGCTTTATTGGAGGAAGTATATCACTGGGGACGGCTTTGAGGTTTCAGATACTTAAGTCAGGCCCAGTGGCACTCTCTATTCCTGCTGCCTGCTGATCCAGATGTAGAACTCTTGGCTCCTCCAACAAAAGCCATGTGTGCCTGTATGCCAACATGCTTCCCACCATGATGATAATGAACCAAACATCATCGGAGCCTGTAAGCCAGCTCCAATTAAATGTTTTCTCTATAAGAGTTGCTGTGCTCATGGCGTCTCCTCACAGCAATAGAAACCTTAGACAAAGGGACTGGATACACCAGTGAGGTCCATTAGTAAGGAACACTGGAGCCCTCAGAACTGCTAGAGGGGAAGCTGGCCCTCATACACATCAAAGGAGGAAGCCCTATGCTCCCTTTCTATTTTGGCAAAGGAAAGGGGATCAGTTCCCCAGTGTGGTGTTCTTGACCAGACAGTCCAAGGACACAAATCCCCTCAAGACTTTTCAACTTCTTTGAAGCATAGAGGATCACACCATTTTCAAAAATTCTTTTAATTGGGTGAAAATGAAGGGTTAGAAATGACATGTGTCATCAAAAGACCCTCCTTAACTGAAGCTGTGTCCTTGTGGGATGACAACCCTACAGAAAATAAACTTCTAAATTTAAATTTTAAAATTTCTTCTGAAATTAACCAACCAGAATAATTTCCCAGCTACCTGTGGATATCTAATCTGCTCTGACGTCATGTGAAATCTCTTAGAGACAGTTCAGATGAACACAAAGATTTTTTTCCTTTATTTTTTGTTAAGTATATTGAAGAAAAGCAATCACATCCTTCAGGGTACCACTGGGCCCTCAGTTGTGTTCAAAGTAATGCTTACTGAAAATGAGTAAACAAACATGAACCACAAACTTGATTAGATTTTTTTAAAGAAACTGAGAATCATTTTGTTATTATAACAATTATCATGTTGTAAGTCTAATATTCTTCATATACATCCTTCTGGGGGCGAAAACCAAACCAAACATTTCTCAAAGCAACTGATTCAATAAAGGGGTGATCTGTGGTGTGGCTGGGGAGTATATTCCCTCAGTGGCTTAGCCAGACTTAGAAGGGGATTAAGGATAGACTGGGGATTTCAACCTACTCCAGAAGTTAGGCCCCCAATACCCTGATTATGTATAGCATGTATGCTAGGCATACAGCTAGAATTTCCTGAATTCTCCTTACCCATCACTTCCTTGACTCGCCAGAGTCTCTTCTGCATGTATGTGATTGACAAACTTCAGAATAGGAAGGTAAGACATCTCTGCAGTCAAGGGGGGTTGCAGATGGCAACTGAGCTGTCTTCATAAGTCTCTGCCATCCTTTTAACTAGTACACTAAAAGCATTCTTTTGTCCATAATTTTTTTTAATGTTTTAATTGTTTCCATCTCCTAGTAGACAGCCTTTCATTTTAACTCACATCATTTGTAAAACCTAAATGCATGTTTTAAAAGGAGGCTCTATGTAAGCTAAGATGTCATGGGAAGGAAGTGAGAAGGCCCTATAGGGTGGGTTTTGGAAGGACTTAGTGAATGGGAGTGAATATGATCAAAATACATCATGAAATCCTCAAAGAATTAATAAAAATATCGTATTTTTTGAAAGCTAAACTGCCAGCAATCCTGATAATTAAATAAATCAATAATCAGAGGCAATGTTATTTGGGCAAGGGGTTTTACATTTAAAATACATTACTGAGTAAATGTAATTAATTAGTAGTAAATGTAAAGTAAAATAGTTACATATACACATAGGGATACATTCACTCTATAGTGCTTGGTTTTCTTTCCCATTTCTTCACTTTCCTTATAATGAAAAAAAAAATGAAGCTGTGTAAAATACACAAGTTTTGAGGGAACTCCAACCTTGGCTCCACCACCTTCTGAGCTGATGCTTTATCCAGCCACCTCAATGTGTATATTAGGCTTAGCAACTCTTAGCAGGGAGCTGCAGGCGAGTCAGTATGCACACAGACCCACCTCACTGGCCCTGATGTCTTTTTTTAAGAATCGTCAGTATGAGTGTACTGTTAACCAAGAAAGGAGAGATGGTATCATATCCATGTTTACTCCTGCAGACATTGAAAGACAGCTAACTTCTTGAAATGCTTCAAGCCTGTGAATATATGTGGTTATGTATAGAAGCTTAAGGAATGGAGAACAGACTTCTTTCCAGCAAGAAAAGATTGATTTCCTAATTGCTTGACAAGTAGTTACACAAGTTATCTAACCATCTGCTGCTGCTCAGTCTAAACAATTAAATATGTTCCTCATAAAGAATTCATAATATAAAACTGTTGTTCCTATTTTAAATGACTATTATACGCTCATCTTTATAGAAAGTATTTTTTGTTCAATATTAATTACATTTAATCCTTTTGTAAGTTTGGAAGACATAGAATAGAAAACACCATTATTTATATACAAAACTTATATATTATTGCCATATTCAATTATTTTTATGACTTTCCATCTCCTTATGGACACATGTCATGAAATACAATATGCCTTTATTTTGGTGACAACACCTTTCTTAACTTATTGTATCTCAAATTTTAAAATCCATTTTTTATATTACGAACAGTTTTACAAAAGTCAAAGCATGCAGTAGTGTGAGCTTTGAATTACAGACTTTCTGAGGCACCACTTCTCACTGGACAGTTAAAAGTGAGATGAAAATACATTACACATAGAAAGCTTTCCAGGAACAATCTTATTAAGGTTTACGCTTCATTGCCCAAACTGGCCTTCGCTAAATGTCCTCCAAATGTATTGTTTTGACTCACGGCATCACTGACTACTCCCTCACTCAAGGAACAAATATTAAGGTTATCTTGAATTATGCACCACTACTCCCAACTCTGAACTAAATTGGCCTGACCCTTTTCCTCTTTCTTATACCATGGAGCAATGGATCTTGGGTCTTCTTTTTTCTCCAAAGTCAATGTCCTGTTTTTGTATCTCATTTTCTGTTGCAAAGAACTGCCAAGGTGGTGTCCCAGAATGGCCCCTCCCTCATGAGCAGAGGATGAACAACCCATTGGAACGTCTGTAGAAAAGACTAGAGCTCTTTAACAGAGCCCAAGAACCACGCTAGGAAGTGTCTGTTTTCCTGGCTGTCTCCCAGGGCCACTGCTGGCCTCCCTAAGCCTAGCTCTTCTTTCCACTCCACATCTTGCAGCTGTCTTCCAGGATTGCTTATCTTGTGTGCAGCTGGAAGGAGATCCAGGAGTCTTGTTACAAAGGCGTCATCTCCAAGCCTATATGACTGGGAATTGCCAGATGTCCAGGGCTATGGAGTCATGTTATAAGGTGTCCGTGTATATAAATAATGCACAGAAGGACTGGACTGCAAAATCATGAATTCCAGCCCTTGGAGGTCAAGAGAGACCACATAATTCCAGGATCAAAACACATTTTGTACCAGAACAAGATCTAGAGTACTGCAAACAGACCAGAATGAATCTTGTTGCTAACTAATCATGTAAAACTGAGACATCGTCCTGGAAAGGAGCATACAAAGAGAAGAGAAATCTGAAAGACAATATTTTTTCTAAAGATTTAAACAGTACAAGCAAAAAAAAAAAATCCGTGGTTTGTTATTGATTAGTAGGTCAAAGGCCCTCTCTACTGCTCAGCCTCTGGCCCACCTTACCCAGGAGGAAGGGAGCTGGTATGGACAATTTGATTTGTTATGGAGAATAAGCTCCAAATTATTTGCATATGTGAACAGTAACTAAAGAATCTACAAATGGCATTTACTTCATCTTGAACATGTTGCAAACTCATGCTCTGGTTCCAGATCCAGTTAAGATCAACTGAAACAAAACAAAACAAACAAACAAAAAATAAATTAAAGATATGCCACCACACAGAGCAAATTCCACCTGCGCATTGTGCAGTATTATAAGTTTACAACAAAAAATAGTTTCCAAGTTCTTTTCCCAGTCTTGACATAGTATTACCTGACTTAATATTATCAAGAAAGGTCCATGTCATCATTTCCTGGGTTACTTAACACATACTAAAAATTTGGATCCTCTATAGGACCTATTGTTTGATAAAAGGTAGCTAAGTGATGCTAAATTCAGATACACAAAATTCCCCTAATGATCCAGCTTATGCTACTTTTTATTCTAAAGTTTGTTGATGTTGATGGCAGGATGTGTGGGAATAAAGCACGGGAAAGATAGAAGAAACTTGAAGACAAACTTATCTTCTTATAACTTAAAAGCCAGATTGACCACCTATATCCTAGACTTATATGAAAGATGCCTTGTGAAAATCCACACTTTCATACACTTGAAAAACAAAATGAATAAATACAGGACTTTTCAAAAATTTCTTAAAAGCAATTGCTTTCTGATCTCTCAACATATGAACTATACTAACGGAGGTATTTTGATTAACTCTACATGATAGATTTTCAATTTGACTTTCACAGCAAGGCTAACAGAGACCATCCAAGTCATTCTGTAGAGAACATCTGGATATAATCTTTATTTCAAAAGATGTAGTCCCACTTTTTGGTAATTATAAAACTTAAAGCCATTTTTTTAAGGTCTTTTGTACCTGTTTTAAATTAACAGAAGTTTTTTTGTTTGTTTGTTTGTTTGTTTTGTTTTTTTAATCTTTGAAGCACTCCATTTCTTCCTCAGGCTGAAAACAAGTCTAAAGTGCATCTAGAGGAGTGTGTCGTGGGGACATATTTCTCTTTACAGTGCAGAGGGAAGTAATTAAACCAGCACACTCTAGACAGACTCTTTCGTGACGAACAGTATCAGTAAACTCAAAGGTTCCCTTTTACATGAACACAAGACAAGTTTAGGCTCTTTTCTTCATCTCTGGTTTAAACAAACAAGAATCACATTAAGCTGGGACATGCTTTTAATTCCTGCGATCCACAAACAAAAGCAGGTAGAGCTCTGAGTTCAAAGCTGGCCTGGTCTACATAGAGAGTTTCAGGACAGCCTGGACTATACAGTGAGACCCTCTCTCAAAAGAACCACCAATAACAAAGAAAACGTGTATCTCTCTTGTGATTAGACTGAATGTCAGTAAAATGAGTCACAGTTGTGCTGTGGAAAGATTAAAATAATAATAATAATAATAATAATAATAATAATAATAATAATAATAGGAGGAAGAGGAAGGTGAAGGGGAGGAGTACCACACTCTGCTCTTGGTGTGTACGTGATAACTACTGGGTTCGGGTGAAAATTAACGGAACATGGATGAAAAGATTAAAAGGAAGATAAATGGGTATAGTGTTTTCTTCCAAGAACAGCTGTAGGCTTAAGAACATTAAGTTCAGAAGAATTCTCTTTAGGAAATTCTCATTTTACTAAAAATAAACAAACTAGAGCTATAACTCAGTGGTAGAGCACTTACCCAGCACGCTGGAAGCCCTGGATTCAATCCCCAGCACCTTTCCCCTGCCACACATCCCCCTCCCCCCAAAAAAAGCTTAGTTAAAATTCTTTTTTATTTAAATGAAAACTTTTTGGTTGTTTTTTGAGTCAGGGTCTCTTTATGTAGCCCATGCTAGTCTAAAACTCACATTTCTCTTGCCTCAGCCTCTGGGGATAACACAGTGGGGAAAAAAAATAGAAGTTTTAGATAGTATTTTTACACACACTGTGATAATAGAAAAAAAAATTCTGTAATAGTTGGGATGTCGTGCATCCGTAAACTTCCACCCACAGAGCGAGGGGCATTTAACTCCTGTGCCACCCTGGACCTTTCCCACACTTCGCCCTGCTGAGTACTGAATGTACAGAAGAGTCAGAGGGAACAAGAAAGATACTCAATACCTTCAGAAGACATTCCACACCATCACCTCCTGCTCTAGCTTTTTAATTTGATCTCCTAAGGCTTCTGCCAGCTCCATTCACACAGATGACTAAGGATGCTTCCAGCTGAGTGAATCAGGGGTTGAAGTTAATTAAAAATGTCAAAGTCATCTTTTGAAACATGTGCAGCACAGGATGGGCCTCTATGTCCTCGAGCTAAATGATTAAGAACTGTTTAATATCCCCTTTCCTGTGACCTTCTGCTCCTGCCCTCCAAGCAGGAGGCAGATCTGGGTGGTCTGTCCTGACTAGAGAGAGGTCACACATGCTGACCTTCTATCTCACCCTGCACTCTGCTCCTTCAGTACTCTGCCAGCACAGGAATGCAGCCTCTGTGGGAAGAAGCCATGGAGGCATTTGTGATACGTGTGAAGACACATGTCAGTAACCGAGAGACAAGTGCTGCTTGTCATGCTGGGGTTTCCTAAGCCCACTGAGTCATAACAGTATGGGCAGGACAAGATGGGTGTCCTATTTGTGGGGTCTGCTTAAAAAGACTCGGCGACCACAAAGCCACCACCCTAAAGCAATTTGAGGTTTTGACTCCATATTTAGCTAGTAACACCAATCCCACATCACATTTCAATCACAGAGTGAAGAAGTGATGAATGGAGCCTTTGTCAGGGAGGCTTCTAGGCCGGGTGAAGTCTCCGTGGCTGGTGAAGTAAAGAACTTGTGGTCTGCTGTCTATGTCATAAAGTGGAAAGAATCTACTCAACAAACCTCCTCTGTACGTGGAGTTATCTGGGGCTGTCAGACTTCAGAATGGTTTCTGCCTTGACGTCCCACAGCATCTTTTCAGGTCCCATTGAACATTTGTCAAACACGTTTCCTACCTAACTAAACCGAGCTCTGTTCTCACATAGATCAGAAACTTCTTTTAAATACATCGTCTGTTTCCTTTTTCTTCCTCCTTCTGTGGTCACCCATATCGTAGACAGCAAATGTTGAGTAAAATATTGAAGGCAAACTAGTAATTGGGAAAGAGAGGTAAGCAGACATATATTTTTGGAGACATAACTTGTTCAGGTCACACTGTGCATATTTCAGACCCTGAAAAATCTTTAGCACCTTAGAGAATGGGCTGCCCAGAGGATACCTGCACAGCAGCGAGGCTTCAGACACACATGTCCTTTTACCTGAAGGATGTCACCCTGCTCCTTCTGCCTTAGACACAGCCTTCATTTGAACGTAGAACTCTGATATGTGTGCCCCAGAGGTTTCCTTGATTTTCCAGATTCCCCCACACACACCAACCAGTGCTCAGCTTTCTGGGGACCATACCTAATGTGACCACCATGTGTCTGCTACTCCCTCCTCAGTGTATGAGGAAACAATGTAAGACTGTGTTCTTTTGAAAGCACTGTGAGTAGAGGCCTGTATTACTTACTAAGTGATATTCATATTTTAAATATCAAAGTTAATTTTTTATTAAGAAAAATTTTTTTATTCATTCTATATACCAAAAATCCCCCTCTTCCCTCCTCCTGCCCCTTCAGCCTCCCCTTCCCAACCCACCCCCACTTCCTCCTACAAGAAGGTAAGGCTTCCCATGGGGAGGTACATTTAATAGAGGCAGGTTCAATCCCCTCCCCCTGCCTCAAGGCTGTGCGAGGTGGGCTCCAAAAGGCCTGCTCATGTACCAGGGATGAATTCTGATCCTACTGCCAGGGGGCCCCTTAAGCAGATCATGCTACACAACTGTCTCGTTTATGCAGGGGGCCTAGTCCAGTCCTATGCAGGCTCCACAGGTGTTGGTCTAAATTTCATGAGTTCCCACTAGTTTGGTTTGGTCGCCTCTGTACTTCTTCCCATTATGACCTTGATGCCCCTTGTTCATAGAATCCCTCTTCTCTCTCTTCGACTGGACTCCTGGAGCTCGGCCTGGTGTTTGGCTATGGATCTCTGCATCTGCTTCCCAAAGTTAATTTTTATTGTGTGAATAAAGAGAGCTATCAGCATGAACAAATCAAAATACAGGCAATCCCATGGTATGTATGTGTGTTTGTGTTTATTGACTGTGCGGGTAACAGAACCCATGCCTTCGCATAGTTTAAAGAGACAGGTTTCTCACTCAATTAAGTTTGCCCAGGTACACCACTGAGCTCAGATTTGCTGACTGCTCTTTCACCTAAGGTAGAGCATGCAGATTGGTGGAGGTAGCACTAAGAGTCCTGTTTGCCATAGCATTTTGCCAGCTCAAGGTATGTTTTTCAAGGTATGTTCTTATGTTTTCACATCACTGTGACATTGTAAAGTGTAGATGCTCAGAGGATGGGATATTAAAGAAAACCCCATTCACAGTAGAGAGCAGAGCTTGAAGCTTTAGGATAAGAGTAACTTCAGTTGGTAAGTTGTATTAATAGGATGCTAAATGTGGGATCCTGTTTGAGACTACACATGTTGATGTAAGTCTCAAACACACTGTCTACAGAAAAGCTAACATTTCTGCTTAACCTATACACAAGGCCACATGAAATAACTCATAACTAAAATTACCCCAATGCCATGCATCCACCACCACCTGTCAACCTCTGTTCTACACAAATGCTTTCAAGAAGAGGGTCAACTGGCAAAATAGTTCATGTTTAAGGAAAGACAAAAAATCAACAAACTGTTCCTATTCAAAGATGCATCATACTTAGATGGGTATGTTTAAAAATAAGAAAAGGGGCAAGGGTGCCATGGCCTTTCCCCAGAAGCATCCTGCTACTCCAGTTATCTGCCATTAGAGAGCTCAGACCAGGCTGAGTAAGAGGATTATTCATCCTGGAAGCCAGGACCTGAACTCTTTTTAAGTATTTCTGGTATGTGTCCTATTATGCTGAAAATTCATTCGTTTGAAGTAATAATGCATTCTGTTTTATGAAAGGCAATTGGGCACAAATAATTAGACTTTTATAGAGGGCAGAGACAAGAGACAAGACAAGTGAAAGTAATCTGTTGTGGAATAACCTTTCTGCACACTATGAAAATGTGTCACTCATTTTGGTTTAATAAAGAGCTGAATGGCCAATAGCTAGGCAGGATTTCCAGGCACAGAAGATGTTGGGAAGAAGAAGGGAGGGGTTGTGAGGAGACACCAGGGATGCAAAGCCACATAAAAGAACGTAGATTATAAGTTAATTTAAGTTATAAGAACTAGTTAGAAACAAGCCTAAGCTATTGGCCAAGCTTTCACGATAAATAAGTGTCTGTGGTTATTTGGGAGCTGGCAGGTGGGACAGAAAAATATCCCTACAAACATTCTTTCTCCCTACTCTGTACCCTCCCCCATGGTTCTTCTTCCTGCTCATGGAATCACAATATTCCCATCACTCAGATTTGTATCCCTAGCCTTCTCATTTTCCCTGCTATGCATATAAAAATACAAACACCCATTCACTTTACCTGCTTAGTGTCTCAAACAAGTGCCCTCCCTTCCTTTCCTAACACCTCATCTTACATTTAAACTCCTTTTAAAGCTTACCTTAATAGACTTGGAGATAAAGGTGTGCCACCCATAGATACCAACCCAAGGACTACAAAGGATTCTGAACATCAACTTGGAGAAAATGTATTAAAGCTACATCAGCACAAAACTCCTCCCTGGTTCTCATCCCACAGCTGTGATCTCACGGTCATAGCTAGCAGGCATCATAGA
>CABHPP010141061.1:0-46860 GCA_902168425.1 Peromyscus attwateri
AGAAATACCAAATCTGGAAATCAATTCTCTAATTTATAGTAAGGGTTTAAATTACTGTCATGAAGTTTTCTGCGTTTAATTTTAATTATGCCCCCTCCTACACCCTGAGCACCACAGTTAAAAAGGAGATGAGCACAACTTCAGGTCTCCATCCTGGTCTGTGTACTATGAATGACACAGTGGCCTGTCGCCATTTGCAGACCCCAAATCCTTAATCCTACAACTACTTTTCTATATGTGTCCTCTGAACACCATTTTCTGTAAGTGATACTGTTTAGCTGTTTAATTGTTATGAAAATCATGGTCACTAGAGCTCTTTGGAAGGAATCCTCACAAGTGACAACTTTGTTTTTCTGAAATAATAAAGAACAGATACCTAAAACATATTATAATTGATATGTACTATTACTGGGATGGACTAGTCTGGTTTGGAAAGGAAATAAAACATAATGGATTAGTCGAGAATTTCCCTGCCTTGTTCATTCCTTCTCTGAGCAGTAACAAAAGTAGCAAGTGGTGAATGAAGTCTTCTAGGCCATTTTTACAGTTATAAGTACACACTCACACACTGAATATAGTTTGATTATTTCAAAGTATTACGTAAACTCTAGAATTTTGGCTATGTCTTTCCATTTATGGGTTTTTTTAAAGTGCAAGCACTCTGGTTTTGAGAACCTTTCAAACTAATATATTGATTTAATTAGTTCATTCGTTTAAACTGCATTGGTGCTTAGCAAAAATACATGAAATTTCTATAAGGAATTAGTGATGGCAGTTCTATATTTAAAACTGTGGTGATCTGGAGGATGAGGATGCTAGAGGATGAGGAGGCAGGAGGATGATATGGCCCAGGAGCTGTCAGCCATGACTGGCAATGGCTGCTCTTCTATTTCGATGTGTGTTATACGTGAATACATTTCTGAATTCTCTATATTGTTGATCTACTCTTCTTTATCTCTTTAGTACAGTATAATTTTAATTATCTAGTTTTAAACATAATTGATATGCATAAATCAATGTTCTTTTCTCACTTTAATAAGTTCTTGGCTAATTGGGAATGTTTATACTTCCATATAAATTTTAGAACAAATCTGTTCATTTCTAAAGATGAGCATTAGAACATTTACTGAAGTGGTAATATCTTTCTATCTATTAGAATATCATATTTTTCTGTGATTCGAAAATGTTTTATGTACATATCAACATCATTTTATGCATTTTTTTCATTTTATGCATTTTTATTCAAATTCATTTCTAAAGAACTATAAATCTATTGTTTCTCTATTGAGTCTCATATTGTGGTTTCTTTCACTGACTGAAGAGCTCTTATATAATGAATATAATTTTAATATTTTGATATTAAACAGTTTATTCAAAATAAGCCTTAAAAGCAAGAAAACTAATCTTTCATTACTCTATCAGATAAGCAGAATTTTATTAAAACATACCAAAAAAGTAAGAACATTTGGATTGCTGAAACTTACCATTATTAAGGATAGATGACTAGAAATACTTATTTTGATATTAGTAATAATGCCATGCTTAGGAATATAGCCTTCTAAAATTGGTCATATTGTACTTAATATCTAATTAATATATTTTATATGTAGGGTTTTATAAAACACAAGAGCAAACTGTCTAAGTTAAAATAATTGAGGAAATAAAGGAATAATTGGAAATTTTCTGATTGTGACTACTGATAATATTTAGAATCAGAAGCCTTCTGGGACTTCTTGGTAACTTTGAAAAGGTGTGTTACACTCATATCTTCCAGGCCTGCAAGTGTGATAGCCATCCAGGGAGAAGACCTAAGGTAAATGCAACAAATCACAGACGGCCTCACCAGGTAGCAACACAGGAGGTGCTCAATCTTCTTCAAACAGGAATCATATTTATCTTATCCAATCTCGATTTCTCAACTAAGGAATGTAAAGAGAAATTGTACGCATTATCTTCATGCTTGCTCGATTTGAAATTAATAGCTGTCAATAAAACGATGCTTAAGAATTAATTTACTAGCTCCATGTATAATCACTGAAATAATCAATGCATTTTTTCAGGAGAGTTTGGGTAGTTCTCTTAGTCAATTTTCTTTTCATTTTTTAAATTAAATTTATTCATTTATTTTACATCCGGACTGAAGTTTCCACTCCCTTCTCTCCTCCCGCTCCCTCCCCCACATCTCCCTCTGCATCCCCTTCCCAATCCACTCTTCCCCTGTTTCTGTTCAGAAAAGGGAAGGCCCCCCATAGATGTCAACAAAGCATGGCATATCAAGTTGTGGTAGGACTGAGCTCCTCCCCTCATATTAAGGCTTGGTAGGACAGCCCAGTATAAGGAATAGGTTCCCAAATCATCAGGGACAGGCACAGCTCCCAGTGCTAGATAAAAGTCCCATAAGTAGACCAAGTCATAGAACCATAACACATATGTAGAGGGCCTAGTTCAGTCTCGTGCGGGTTGATTAGCTATCAGTTCCAAGTCTGTGAGCTCCCATGAGCCCAGGTTAGTTGTCTCTGTGGGTTCCCTTGTGATGTCCTTGAACCCCTGGCTCATACAATCCTTCCTTGCTCTCTTTGACAGGATTTCCAGAGCTGGGCACAGTGCTTGGCTGGGGATCTCCACATCTGTTTTCATTAGTTACTGGAGGGAGGCTCTCTGATGACAGTTTTAGTAGTCACCAATCTGATTACAGACGGACAGTTTCAGGCAACCTATCCACTATTGCTAGGAGTCTTAGCTGTGGTCATCCTTGTAGATTTGTGAGAGATTCCCTGGCCCATATTTCTGACCCCAAAATGCACCCCCTATTGAAACGTTTCTTTCATTACTCTCACCCTCTATTCCACCTCCCACCCTATCCCTCATGTTCCCATTCCTACCCACCCCCAGTTTACCCAGGAGATCTCATCTATTTCCCCTTCCCAGAGCAATCCATGCATCTCTCTTAGGGTCCTCTTTTTTACTTAGTTTCTCTAGGGCTGTGGATTGTAGCATGGTTATCCTTTACTTTATAACTAATACCCACTTAGGAGTGAGTACATACCATGTTTGTATTTCTGGGACTGGGTTACATCACTCAGGGTGATTTTTCTAGTTCCATCTATTTGCCTTCAGATTCTCTGATGTCATTGTTTTTAACAGTTGAGTAATACTTCGTTGTGTAAATGTACATTTTCTTTATCCATTCTTCAGTTGAGGAACATCTATCTGTTTCCAGAATCTGGCTACTATAAATAACACTGCTAATGAACATAGCTAAGCAAGGGTCCTTATGGTATGATTGAGCATCCTTTGGGAATATGCCCAAGATTGGTATAGCTGGGTCTTGAGGTAGATTTTCTGAGAAACCACCATATTAATTTCCAAAGTGGCTGTACAAGTTTGCTCTCCCATCAGCAGTGGAGGAGTGTCCCCCTTGCTCTTTAATGTAAGTTGTCACTAGAGTTTTTGATCTTATCCATTGTGACAGGTGTAAGATGGAATCTCAGAGTCATTTTGATTTTCATTTTCCTGATGGCTAAGGATGTAGACAATTTTTTTACACTTTATAAAATCTTTATTGACAAATAATTCACGTAGTATACAATTTGCCTGTTTGCACAATTTGATAAACTTTAGTCTAGCATCCTCATAGGCCCATGATACCATCACTACTTTCTGTCTTAGAACATTGCTGTCTTCAATTTCATACACATATATAATTTATGGCGATTACATTCCATCTTCTTTTTTTAAATGAACATATCATTTGCAATTGTAACCATTTTTAGCTTCACTTTTCAGGGGCATGAATTACATTCAAGATATTAATTACACTCATGATATTCATTAATTATACTCTTGATATTAATTACATCTGTGGTATTCATTGATTACATTTTCAGTATTCATTCAATAACTATATTTATGGTATTCATTAATTACATTTATTGTATTTATTAATTACATTCATGATATTATGTCCTGATACTACTGTCTGTTTGTGGGGCTTTTCCATCACACAAAACAGAAACTCTGTACTATGGTGATATTTTCTTTTGTACTAAAATGTTATTTGTATGTTAATAAATAAAGTTGCCTGGGGGTCAGAGCTATTAGCAAGCCATAGGAAAGCAGGGCGGTGGTGACATACGCTTATGTCCCAGCACTTGGAAGGCAGAGTTAGGTAAGTCTCTGTGTATTCAGGGATACAGCCAGCATTGGATACACATGCCTTTAATCTCAATACCAACCATGGAACAACTGGAGGTCTATACAGACAGGCCGTGATGAGGCGGTCATGTGGTTGGGTTTACAACCAATGAGAAGGCAGAACAGAAACACTATATAAGGACTTTAACACAGAAGGTGCTGCTGGTTCGGAGAGGTAGGATAGAGGAAGGATAAGGTTTTAGCTCTTAGCTCTGACATCTTGGCTTTCTTCCTTGCATTGATTCTGTGTTTTTTATTTAATAAAACGGTTGGTTACATCTACATTGTACTTAGGAAATCATTGCTCTATATTCCTTTCTTCTCCAGCTTGAGATAATGTCTAATCTTTCTGTCTCTATGAATTTGTATATTCTATATATTTCATGTAATATAATTCTATAGTATTTGTCCTTTTTTTGAATGTAAAATCATTTTATGTACAACTTCAGATGAAATATTATACAGATAGCTTGAACGTAAAAGCAGGTTATAATTCAAAAGTCCAGAGTTATTTGAAAGTGGAAAATATTTTCTCTGTAGAAAATACTAAAAATGATAACATTTCCCAATAAGCCATTTTAAGCCAAATAATAGCTGAATTATGCATATAAATATTGATTCATTTCTGGGATACAGAAGAAACCTGTCTTCATCTGTTCAGAGAACTATGTTTTACTTATGTTGTGGAACAATTCTTTAAGTGACTTTCAGCCACTTGAGATTCTTCTGTTGAGATTTCTCTGTTTAGATCTGTATCTCATTTTTAATTGGATTATTTGGTTTTTTTAATATCCAATTTCTTGAGTTCTTTATATATTTTGGAGACCAGCCCTCTGTCAGATGTGGGGTTGGAAAAGATCTTTTCCCATTCTTTAGGATGTCTTTTTTGTTTTATTGACAGTGTTCTTCGCCTAAGAGAACCTTTTCAGTCACATGAGATCCCATTTATTGTTGATCTGAGTGTTGGCGCTATTGGTGTTCTGGTCAGGAAGTTGTGTCCTGTGCCAATGAATTTGAGGCTACTTCCTATTTCCACTTTCTCTTTTGTGAGGTTCAGTGTAAAGGATTTATGTTGAGATATTTGATCCTCTTGGACTTGAGTTTTGGGCAGGAAGACAGATATTTATCTATTTGCATTCTTCTGATGCAGTCATCCAGTTATGCCAGCAGCATTTATTGAAGATGCTCTCTTTTTTCCATTTTATAATTTTGGCTTCTTTATCACAAATTAGGTGTTCATAGGTGTGTGGATTTACGTCAGGGTTTTTGATTGGATTCCATTGATCTACCTGTCTATTTTTATGTCAATACCATGCTGTTTTAATTACTACAGCTCTGTATTAGAGCTTGAAATCAGGGATAGTGATATCTCTGGCAATTCTTTTATTGTATAGGATTGCTTTAGCTATCCTGGAATTTTTGTTTTTACATATGAAGTTGAGTATTGTTCTTTTAAGATCTGCAACAATAGTTTCGGAATTTTGATGGAGATTGCATTGAATCTGTAGATTGCTTTTGGTAAGATGGCCATTTTTACTATTTTAATCCTACAGATCCATGAGCATGGGAGAGTTTCCATCTTCTGATACCTTCTTCAATTTCTTTCTTCAAAGACTTGAAGTTCTTGTTATACAGGTCTTTCACTTTTTTTGGTTAGAGTTACCCCAAGGTATTTTATATTATTTCTGACTATTGTGAAAGGTAATGTTTCCCTGATTTCTTTCCCAGCCTTTTTTATCATTTGTATATAGGAGGGCTACAGAATTTTTTGAGTTAATCTTGTATCCAGCCACATCACTGAAGGTGTTTATCAGCTATAGGA
Organism: Peromyscus attwateri; assembly: GCA_902168425.1. Classification (NCBI taxonomy): domain Eukaryota; kingdom Metazoa; phylum Chordata; class Mammalia; order Rodentia; family Cricetidae; genus Peromyscus; species Peromyscus attwateri. The sequence goes on from CABHPP010141061.1 coordinate 6,017, forward strand.
GTTTCCTGTTGAAATATTTAGGGTCACTTATGTGTACTATCATATCATCTGCCAATAGCAATACACTGACTTCTTCCTTTCCAAATTGTATTCTCTTGATCTCCTTTTGTTGTCTTATTGCCCTAGCTAGAACTTAAGAGTACTATATTGAATAGGTATGGACAAAATGGACAGCCTTGTCTTGTTCCAGATTTTAGTGGAAATGCTTTGAGTTTCTCTCTGTTTAATTTGATATTGGTTGTGGGATCGCTATATATTGCTTTTATTATGTTTAGATATGTTCCTTGTATCCCTAAAATCTCTAAGACCTTTATCGTGAAGGGGTGTTGGATTTTCTCAAAGGCATTTTAAGCATCTAAAGAGATGATCATGTTTTTTTTTCTTTTGGTTTGTTTACATGGTGGATTACATTTACAGATTTTTATACATTGAACCATTCCTGTATCTCTAGGATGAAGCCTACTTAATCATGGTAGATGATATTTTTGATGTGTTCTTGGATTCAGTTTGCCAGTATTTTATTGTGTATTTTTACATCAATGTCTGTGAGGGAAATTGGTCTGTAATTCTCTTTCTTTGTTGCCTCTTTGTGTGGCTTCGTATCAGGATAACTGTAACCTGTAAAGAGGAATTTGTCAATCTTCCTTCTGTTCCTATTGTGTGGAACAATTTGAAGAGTATTGGTATTAGCTCTTCTTTGAAAGTCTGGTAGAATTCTACACTGAAACAATCTGAAACCATCTGGCCCTAGATTTTTTTTTTTTTGGTTGGGAGACTTTTAATGACTGCCTCTACTTCCTTTGGGGTTATAGGTCTATTTAAATTGTTTATCTGGTCTTGATTTAATTTTAGTATATGGTACCTACCAAGAAATTTGTCCATTTCTTTTAGATTTTTTGATTTTGTGGAGTACAGGTTTTTGAAGGGTGGCCTGATGATTCTCTGGATGTTCTCAGTGTCTGCTGTTGTATCCTCCTTTTTTGTTTCTGATTTTGTTAATTTGGATATTCTTTCTCTGCCTTTTAGTTAGATTGGATAAAGGTTTGTCTACCTTATTGATTTTCTCAAAGAACAATTCTTTGTTTCATTGATTCTTTGTGCTTTTCTCTTTGTTTCTATTTTATTGATTTCAACCCTAGGTTTGATTATTTCCTGTCATCTACTCCTCTTGGGTGTGTTTGCTTCTTTTTGTTCTAGAGCTTTCAGGTGCTCTGTTAAGTCTCTAGTGTAAATTTTCTTCAAATTCTTTATGTAGGCACTTAGTGCTATGAAATTTTCTCTTAGCATTGCTTTCATTGTGTCCCATAAGTTTCAGTATGCTGTATTTTCATTTTCATTGCATTCTGGGAAGACTTAAATTTATTTCTTTACTTCTTCCTTGACCCATTGGTAATTCAATGGAGAGTTGTTCAGTTTCCATGAGTTTTCAGGCTTATTGCAATTTGTGTTGTTGAACTCCAGCTTTATCCCATGGTGATCTGATAAGATACAAGGGGTTATTTAAATTTTTTTGTGTCTGTTGAGATGTGCTTTGTGGCCAACTATGTGTTCAAATTTAGAGAAGGTTTCATAAAATGCTGAGAGGAAGGTATATTATATTGTTTTCAGATGAAATGTTCTGTAGATGTCTGTTAAATCCATTTGAGTCATAGCATCTGTTAATTCCCTTTTTCTCTGTTTAGTTTCTGTCTGGAATACTTTTCCATTGGTAAGAGTAGAATATTGAAGTTTCCCACTATTAATGTGTGGGATTCATTGTGTGATTTAAGCTTTAATAATGCTTCTTTTACAAATGTAAGTTCCTTTGTATTTAAGGAATAGATGTTCACAATTGAGACCTCATCATGATACATATGAAATGTCCTTCTCCATCTCTTTTGATTGATTTTAGTTTGAAGTCTATTTTGTTAGATATTAGAATATCTACACCAGTTTGCTTCTCATGTCCATTTGATTGGAAAATATTTTTCCAATCCTTTACTCTGAGGTAATGTCTGTCTTTTATGTTGAGGTGTGTTTCTTGTATGCAGTAGAAGGATGGATCCTGTTTTTACATCTATTCTGTTAGCCTGTGTCTTTTTATTGGTGAATTGAGTCCATTTATATTAATAGATATTAATGACCAGTGATTGCTAATTCCTGTTATTTTTGTTCATGGTGGTAGTTTGTGTGTGTGTGTGTGTGTGTGTGTGTGTGTGTGTGTGTGTTTCCCTTTTTTGGGTTTTTTGGTGTGAGAATATCTATTGCCTGTAATTTCCTGAGTACAGCTAACTTCCTTGGGTTGGAGTTTTCCTTGTAGTAAATTCTGTAGGGCTGGATTTCTAGAGAGGTATTGTTTAAATTTGGGTTTTGTCATGAGATGTCTTGTTTCCTCAATTTATTGTGATTGTAAGTTTTGCTGGGTATTGTAGTCTGGGCTGGCATCCATGGTCTCTTAGTATCTGTAAAATGCCTGTCCAAGCCCCTCTGGCTTTTAGAGTATCCATTGAGAAGTTGGGTATAATTCTGATAAATCTGCTTTTATATGTTGCTTGGACTTTTTCCTTTGTAGCTCTTAATATTCTTTATTTTTCTGTATTTTTAGTGTTTTGAATATTAGGTGGTGAGGGAAGTTGTGGTTTTGGTCCAGTCTATTTGGTGTTCTGTGAGCTTCTTGTACCTTAATAGGTATGTCCTTCTTTAGGTTGGGAAGTTTTTATCTGTGATTTTGTTGAATATATTTTCTGTGCCTTTGACCTAGGATTATTCTCCTTCTTCTATTCCTGTTATTTTTAAGTTTGGTCTTTTCATGGTATCCCCAATTTCCTGGATGTTTTGTGTTAGAAATCTTTTAGATTTGACATTTTCTTTGACCGATGAATCTGTTACCTCTATGGTATCTTAATGCCTGAGATTCTCTCTTCCATCACCTCTATTCTGTTGGTGATGCCTGCATCTGTAGCTCCTATTCACTTATCTAGATTTTCCATTTCCCAAATTCCTTCAACTTGTCTTTTCTTTATTGTTTCTATTTCAATTTTCAGATTGTGAACCTTTCCTTCACCTATTTGATAGCTTTTTTCTTGGCATTCTCTAGGGGATTTATTGGTTTCCTTCAATTTTTTGTTTGTCAGTTCCTTAATTTCTTTGAGAGAACTTTTCATTTCCATTTTAAGGTCCTCTATCATCTTCATAAAATTATTTTTAAGATCATTTTCTCATGCTTCAGCTGCATCGGAGTATTCATGTCTTGCTGTCATAGGATAGCTGGGTTCTGGTGGTGCCATATTGCCCTTTCTGTTATTTGAATGTGTTTTTACAGCGGTGTTTAGGCATCAGAAGTTGGAAAGATTATAGGTCTGGGTATTGATTTTTGTGTTTGTCTTTGTTGGATTAGTGTTTTCTCCCTTTGTTTTCTGTCTCCTTTATTGTCTTCTGGCTTAAATGGCCAAGGGTTCTGGTGTCTGACCGGTCTTCAGGTCCAGTAGGGTGTCTCAGCTGAGGTTTGGGGGGATTTGCCTAGATATAGCCTGGCCTCATAGGCCTATGGAATCTTCTGGAGTTATGGGGAAGGTCTGGCCATGGGAAGGATGATGAGGTGGGTGTGGTTGGGCTGCAGGGTGGGTCTTGGGGAAACAGAATCCAGTGGGTACCAGCAGTCCTGCTTGCTGGCTTTTGGGGACTGCATGAGAGCAGTGGAATTCCACCAGAGTTGGGCACAAGGCCAGCTGCCTTGCTGGTGTTGAGCTAGGAGGGGAGGGCCATGGGATGTTTCCTGGGGCTTATGGTTTGGAGATTTGGGCAGCTCTGGTGGGTGGCCAGTCACTCATCTGGTGTGGGCTGTGTGTGTATGGCTATGGAGTCTGCTGAAGTTGAGGGGAAGAGCTGGCCACAAGGAGGATGATGAAATGGGTGGGGTTGGGTGGTGGAGTGGGCTTCAGGGGAACAGAATCTAGTGGGTGGTGGGGGTGTCAGTCTAACTGGCAGGCATATCTCTAACATGCTTGCCTGCTCTTATCCAATTTTCTTAATGTTGAGATTGTTATTTGTGTGTATTTGTGTGTGTGTGTGTGTGTGTGTGTGTGTGTGTGTAGTATAGTGTATGCCCATGTGTGTGCACACAGGTGCATGAATCTGTGAACAAAAGCACTGGAGGAGGGCATAAGGCATCCTGCTCCATTGCTCTCTACTATAAAGAACTAACTTTAAAACAGTGGTTCTCAGCTGTCTTAATGCTGCAGCCCATGAATACAGTTCCTCATATTGTAGGGAGTCCCAACAATAAAATTATTTTTGTTGCTGCATCATAACTATAATTTTGCTACTGATATGAGTCATAATGTAAACATCAGGTATGCAGGATATCTGATATGAGACCCCTGTGAAAGGGTGAGTAAATCCCCAAAGGGGTTGCAACCCACAGGTTGAGAACAACTTTAAAACACAAACTCTCACTGAACCCAGACCTAGGCTTTTGAACAGCAAGTTTAGTTCCAGCAATCCTCTAGTCTCCATTCTCCTTAGCACCGGGGTTACAGTTGTGCATACAGCCATGCACAGCTTTCTACATGGATGCTGAGATCTGACCTCAAACCTTTATGCATGTGAGGCATTGCTCTACCCACCGAGCCATGTTCCAGGCTCCATCATTATTATTTTGAAAACTCATCCTGCAACAATATTCTACAGATAGTAAGGACAAGTGATAGTTACATGGTCTGGATAACTTTCAGTTTGATGAGGATGAAATTTTTAGTTAGGTTAACAAATATTAAGAACTAAAGAATGAGTTAATAGGTAGAAATCTAATCAAATTGATTTGTTCAACTAGTCCTTTGTAAGAAACAAGATGTCATTGACTATATCTCTGTGTTTTTCTGTATGGCAGCTGATATCAACACTAGACTTGAGCTTATTTTTATGTATTATTTTCCTTTGTGGCAATGGTCTTGGGAAATAAAGATTATATAAAGAGCAATGTGAAATAATTCAGAAAACAAGAGAAGAAACGAAGGGCAGGAAGCAAACAATGATTAGGGAGCATCTATCCCATACTTAATAACTACATCATTTAAAAATACATAAATAAAAATAAATAACATCATGTAGTGCTGTTTCTTGCTTCAGAAAAGGCAACCAGTGCCCTGAATTAAAACCAGTCAGTCACACAATTAATGGTGGAGAGGAGGGCGAATCAAAGCCATGTGTTTCCAGCCTAGCAATCTCTGATCCAGTTATATGCCTATTGCAGATTATTTTGGAAATGTTTTGGAGGTCCTCAGGAGATGTTTCTGGTTACCAAGAGTACTGAAAGTCACTGTTGAGTTTAACTGTTTAGCCCTAGGCTGGGGTCTGAGATAGGGTTAATACTTCTAACACTAAGACTATAGTGCACAATATGGAAACAACTTGCATTCTGTGTGACATTTGGAATCCTTCCTAGTGATTATCATAGAAACTAGCCTATCTTTTACTTTATGAACCCCAAGTTTAACTCTATCTTGAAAATAAAGAGACAGGGCTGGAAAGGTTTATTTCTTTGGGAGTAAGTTTTAATATATATTGAATTTTCCAGACATGCAACCTCTGTAAAAATCAGGAAATACTGTAACCTGTTTTGTTTGGAAAGCTCCCAAGAACTAACATGATTTTACAGATCTCTTTGCTCATGGTATGGTGACTTGTGTTATTTAACTTCCCAAAATCACTTAATTGCCTTTATCAGTCTGTTGTAGTCATGTACACATTTGGTGCTCATACTAAAATATTAAGTAGGAAAAAGTCTAAATATTTGAGCATTGTTTTCTTTCTCCTAAATAAAGCTGAATGCATTACAAAATGTTCACCAGCATCCAATTATGTTATTGTGTCAACTAACATATTTATTCCCGCGTATTTTAAGTATTAAAAATTATATAATATATTTTATCCATTAAAGTTATTTGAAATTTTAAAACTAGTGTGTGAAGGTTAGGTAAAGGTGTTGGGAAATTTATTTGTTGATATACATATACATATACATATACATATACATATACATATACATATACATATACATTATGAAATGATCCCCATACGGCAGCTAATTAACTTTTCTATCACTTTTACATTTGCCATTTGTGTGTTTAGGGATATTTAAACCCTACTCTCTTGGTAAGTTTTCAGCATTTCTAGAGTGATATAGAGTATTGTCACCATGCATGCATATTATCACCAGAACTTAGTCAAGTACCATTACTAAAAACTTCATTTGTTTGACTGATAACCAGTCCTCTTCTCCCATCCCCTGGTTTTGAAATATACAATTCTACTTTCTACCCTGTAGAACTGTATTGGATTCTACATACAATTGAGATTATGTGTCATTTCTCTGTTTGTGTCTTACTTTCTTGGGTTACCATAATATTTTCCACCTTGTGCCATGCTGTAGTAAATTGTAGGATTGCTTTTGTATGCTTTTATTCATAAAACAATTCATATTGTTTCTATATATTTATCATGCTACAGTGAATGTGGGAATTCCATGGTCATTTTGGGAAAGTGATATTAGTACCTTGGAATGTATATATAACAGGGAGATGGATGGATCATATGGTAGTTCTATTTTTCATTTTTTGAGGAAACTCCATACAGTTTTTACAATAATTGTACTAATTTACTTTTCCATTCTATGTATAGTGGCTCTCTTTTCTTTGCATTCCAAGACATGGTGTCTTTGTTGGCATGTTAACAGCCCTTCTGACACATGAGAAGTGGCATCTATGATTTGATGTGCATCTCAATAATGATTTCAATTTGTAAGTTCCTTGTTTCTTTCTCAAATTTTTCTTTTGAGAAGTTTCTATTTAGTTTCAAGTGTTCCTAGTACAATGCAAATATTAATCTGTTGTTAGATAAACCGTTTGTAAATATTTTCCCATTAGTTTGTTGTTGGTGGTGGTGGTGGTTGGTTTGTTGATTGATTGATTGACACAGCATCTCAAGTAGCCCAGGTGGCCTCCTAGTTGTGGCTGAACTGTAAGTCCTAGCCTGGCTGTTTTCTTCTCTGAAATGCTAGGGCTATAGGTGTTCACCAACATTCTGGGATGTATTTCCCCATCATGCATGTTGATTTTTCATTCTGTGTTGCTCTGCTATGTTATTTGTTGGGTTTTGCTTTTGCTACCTGTAATGCTTGGTGTCAGGCTCAAATAATCATTGTCCAGGCAACGGTGAGAAAGTGTTTTCTTGCTTCTGAACGTTCTGTAGTTTTATTAGTTTTCTGCTCTATCTTCAACTATTTTGAGTTAATTTTCACTTACAACATGATACTGGGGTCCATGCTCATTTTCTGTATGTGTGTCTAGTTTCTTGGTGTTTTTATTGAAGAAACCAGCATTTCTTCATTGTTTCAGACACTGTCGAGAACAACATATTTTGATACTATTATTTTTCTCAATCTAATGAACATGGGGCAGATTCCAGTTGCTTCTATCTTTTAAAATATCTTTTAATACCAGGTGGTATAGTGAGTACTCCACCCACTTAATGACCTTACGGTACCAGCCCCTAGGGTATGTCCTCTTGGCTAGCTTAAGACCTGAGGAGCTCATATGGGAGCACCTCTCATTCACACTCTTGGATGGTGAAGACTGGGCCAGGTGATGTAAAACAGCATGGGATCAATTCTCAGACTTTCAGGGACTGTGTGTCTGAAATTGCCATATCCCGTATTAGTGAGTTGATACCCCCATATAATCCCTTAATAAATAGATTCATTATCCGTAATCCATGGATTTCCTTTTCCTGCATTAGGGTGGTGTTGGCACACAGCTTTAATCCCAGCACTCTGAAGGCAGAGGCAGATGGATCTCTATGAGTTCAAGACCAGCCTGGTCTACAGAGTGAGTTCCAGGACAATCAGGGCTACACAGAGAAACCATGTCTCAAATGACAAAAACAAAAATGAAAACCATACATATCTTTTAAAGTACTTTATGATTTCATTATAAAATCTAGTTCATTGAGCCTTTTTTAAAATCATGAGTTGAATTTTCTTAAATTTTTTTTATTTCAACTATTGTTTTATCATGTGCCTTTTGTCTTTCACTCTGTTAGTTTGGTATACAACAATGACTAATTTTTATATGTCTAAGCAGTCCTTGATCTGAAAGTCCATTCATTCATTGTGCACACTCTTTCTACCATGCTGTTGAGCACAGTTAGCCTGGATGCATATCCATGACCACCAGAGTTATTGCCTTGTAGTTAGTTGTTCCTTCTCTGTGTTGTCTTTAACTGACTTTGGAAATAGGGTGAATCTGGAAAGAGAAAATAATAAGATTGAAGGTGGCCAACTTCTGTCTTGTTAGAAGAGCTTACAGAAGGTTAATGTTTAATGTGTGATAAACTAAGTCACAAATCTCGGCCATGATTTGTTGGAATATTATGATTATTCTTTTAGTTTTGTTAGTTTGTTTTCTCTATTCTATTTTCTATTAGTAATTGTTGAGTATTGATACATAGTTGGTTTCTTGTAGTTTTGTTCATTTCTTCAAGATTTTTTCATTTGTTGGTACATGATGGTCCATAGCAGTCTTTATGATACCTTTTGTATCTGACACCCATTAGAATACCTTCTCTTTCACTTTTGATGGTTTTTAAAACTATTTTTAGTTGTCTATTTATTTATGTGGTATGTGTATGTATGTGTGTGGGTATGCATGTGCCAGGTCATGCCAATGAAGGTCAAGGGATGATTTGCAAAAATCAAGTCTCTTCTTTCTCCCTGTGGTTCCTGGGGAGTGAGCTCAGGTCATCAGGTTTAGCAGTCTGGGCCTTTACTCACAGTGATATCTCACTGGCCTAATCATGGCAGGTTTATATTGAATAATGAGACCACTCCTATTTGTATCACTGAGGTGACTGTCCTCATTTCTAAAGTTTAGGTATTACAAGTTCATCTGATGAACTATGCAGAACAGTAAAGGTGAAATTGAGAGGTACTTCTATCTTGTGGGTCATGGTGGTTTCACCAACCAAAAGCCATCCTGTTGTGTGTGTGACTCTCCTTTGTGATAGTTAGGCTGCTATTAATGAACTTTCTTTTTGAGTTTTGTTATTTTCTTGTCCCTTAGTTTATCTAAGGTCTTGCAGATGTTATCCTCTCAAAAAAAAATCTTACTTTAATTTCATTGTATGCTTTATTGCTTTGTAGTCTTTATTTTAATTCTAAATTTATATATTTTCTTCTAAAATATATTTCTTTTCTAGTTCTTTGACTTGAAAGCTAATTTTAATTTTTTTTCTTTTGTAGGTATACCAGCATCCAGAAATTCCATAAAGTTGCTTTTATCTCTTCTACTTACTTTCTTGCACATTTTATTTGGATATTAATTTTTTACTAATTTAAAGGTATTTCTGTGTTTTAACAGTTATTTTTCAGTTGTGTCTGTTACAAACATCTTTTGTTCTAATATCTTGGCCAAGACTGAGTTTGCTAGGTCTGTGCTATGAGTGCTTGCCTATGATCTTCCTAGTGTTAAGGGTGGTCATCAATTACTATAGCATGCTTTTCTGTGGTATAAATAATTCATCCTAATAAATCAAGAAAGTAATGATGGTTAATAAACAGTGGAGAAGAGATAGAAAGTTGTTCAACATTAGCTAGTCTCTATACTGTGGAATGTTTTAAAAATGTGAGCAGTTACAAGAGTACAGATGATAGCAAAATAAGTAGGAAACAACAGGTTTGCTGTTCTCTTTAAAGGTATGTTATTTGGTTACAAGTTTTGATAATCGGATTAGCAATGCTTTGTCTAAGAGCCAGCTCTAGCTAGCTATTGGCCCTCACAAGCAAGTATGAGCCACCTCAGTATATTCTAGAATCAAGTTACCATCAAGCCGTCGTTTCTGCAAGTAACAAATTGCACTTTTGACAGTTATATGATATGCCATGGTATTCTGTTGAAGCATACAACAGGACAAGAACATGAAGATATTTTACATATAAAGCCTGATGTATTTCACAGAGTGAGAATACCCACACGTCTAACTACTGACATTACCAGTCCCCCAGAAGCCTTTGCAAAGCCACACGCATTTGTAACCTATAATCGTAAACACCAGTTTGTCTCCCATCACCGAGTATTAAAGTGTTAAGTTCACAGAAATGAAAATTTCAAATGGATTTTACTGTTTAGAGACTTGTCAAGACATGATACTACATGCTTTACAAGGCGTGTAATGCCACACACTAACAAGGCAGCCTCCCTATGTGTGTGACTGAACACATTGGTGGTACATAAGGCTGTTCAGTGAGCTGATGTGCTTTAGTGCACTTTTTAATTATTCTCTGATACTCTACTTTAATTCTTATTCTAATAACAATTTCTAATTTTTATATTCACTCTGCTTACATCAGAGACAAGTCTCAGCTTGGTACAATTAAGTACTTGGTATCTAATATGCATTTATTTCCCTTAATAACAAGTGGAAATTTGGCATTGAACTGGCTTCAGATGCCAAATTTCCAAAGCTAACATTTAATTACATTATTTTCTTTTTTATTTATTTACCATTACATCTATCTCCTATTTATGAAAATGCTGGTTGTGCATCGATAGTAGCAACACAACACTTTTTTGAATACCTTGTAATATAAAAGTAAGTCATTTTGTGAATTTCATAAATTGCCATACAGTTAGTATGTGTATATGGTGAGCCTTTTATTAACAATACACTACCCTGAAGTTTAGGGAATTTGGATTGAGAAACATACTGTCTCAAAAAAGGGGCAGTAGTACAGAATAATTAACTTCAGAAAACCCAGAGAACAGGCAGAAAACACAAAAGTTTGGACTGGGTAGGACCAAATACATTCCCAGGATGGTTGGGACTAAGGACTGGTGGAGTTTCCTTGAGAGAGAGAGATTCAACACCTCTCTCTCATCAGTTAAGGGAAATTTCCTGGAAGAAGTGGATTTTTAGACTGCTCTGAAGGATTTGGTTGCCCTAGATGGAAAGCGCTGGAAAGACTTGCAAGGAGAATCTCACCTGCTCAGCATTTCTGCTGTCAGAAATATTTAACCAGGTTGTATTTCCAGTACCATATATAAAACTGCCTCATATTTTAAATCGACATGCAGTGCATTTTATTGAGCATATCTAACAAGTATGTAGAAAATATATTGGATTCATTTCTACAAGGAACACACAGTGCCATTCTCCCTGATCGCTACCATAATTGTAGCAAAGGGACAGGGCTGTGACTAGGGGGGATGTGTTAACTGTCTGAATTTATAAGTAAATTCCTCTTCGAATGAAATTCACTGGTACATCTGTTATGTATTTAGAGGTTTGAAAAAGTATAGTTTAGTGTGAGTCAAGCAGGTGTGTGTTTCCCTTCCCCGTGAGATCCAAAGACCCCATAAAATGAAAAGTTCATGACTGTCCACAGCTCAAAACAAAGGATCAAGGAGAGGTGTGCCCCCTCCCCCTTGTTAGCCAACTCAGCTCTCTGGGGAATGCACGAGTATGCTGGTGAACTCAGACCAAGAATGCATGATTTGGCAATGATTCTCTCCTTCCCACCACACCCCCTTGAGTATTTGGTATGGAGCCACAACAGTCACGGCAGTGATTTTGGACCCAAGTGATGAAGCAGGAGCACAGAAGAGTGACATTCACACGTTGGTATGGTGTCTATATCTGTGTGTGTCCCTTTGTATCGCTCACAGATGTGCGGGCCTGACCCAAATTTGATTGATAGAATAGTGGTAAGGTTTCATTTCCCGCAAATATTTTTATTTCTTGCCACTTCCATCCATCTTCCTGTTCTGAAAATCACATAGTACAGTTTTATAAATACTTCAGACTTTTTTCTCTTTTCCTCCTCTCCTGACTCTGTCTTCCTTTAAGTCTTTAACTCAAGTAAATGCTTGTGAAGTAAGTTAAGTCACTAAATCAGCATAACTAACCCCTACTACCCCAAGAGAATCAGATTTTGAAACTCTCTCAGAATGGGAGTGGGTATTTCCTGCAAAGTTCAAAAATTCATGTTGTTTTTCTTTCTGGAATTTGCTTTTAGTATTTTCATCCCAGAAGTAGAATTTTCCAGAAAAAAAAAACATAGGCAAGAAGAAAGTCTATGTGTATATTCAGAAGTGTACATGTGCAGGAAAAATGTGTCTCAACATAGAAGAGAGAAAAATAGTCCGTCCATATTGCCCCCTTGCTCTGGCTCAATGTATGCCAACTTGACACAAGCTACAGACATTTGGGAAGAAGGAATGTCAAATGAGACAATACCTCCGTAAGACTGGCCTGTGGCCCACTCTGTAGAATATTTTCTTTATTAGTGATTCATGTGGGAAGGCCCAGCTAATTTTGGGTGAAGCCATTCCTGGGCTGCTGGTTCTGGGTGCCATAGGAAAGCACCTTAAGCAAACCTGAGGGGAAGAGCACTGCTCCATGGCTTCTGCATCAATTCCTGCCTCAAGGTCCCTGCCCTGCTTGGTTTCCTGCCCCATCTACCTTAGGTGATGAACATTAACTGTGATATGGGAGTGTAAGCGAAATAAACCTGTTTATTCCCAAGTTGCTTTTGGTCATGGCATTTTATCACAGTAATAGAAACCTTAAGCTATGCCTCCTCTCAGGTATCATAATGGCCCAAGTGACTACCAGAGAATAGCCACTGTGGGGCTTTTTTTAGAGAAAAAGTAAAGGTCAGCCCCCAGTTTGTGCCTTTGCATCTCTCTTCTTTATTTGAATTCTCTAAGTTGTTATCTGTAAGATAAATTCTTTGCATGAGACTGCCTTGGTTTTGCTTATAAAGAAGAACTGCCTGTTTAAATTACCTTACTAGATGGCAGCTGTTAGCTACAGAACGGCTTCGTGACCTCCTAAGTGCTAAACTCAATTGTTAAAACAATGATAGAAAGTGATAAAACTGACTGCTCCGTTGCTTCCAGTCTGCAGGATCTGCAGCTGCTCTCTCATTACAGATGCGTAGGAATTGCAGCGCACAGTGTACCTTCACCTGGCACTCACGCTCAGCTCATTAGGCCTCTTGTACCTGAATCTGGAGTCTCATCTACAGAGCCAACATAGAAGGAAGCACCTTTTACTGTGCCAACTTCCAGGGCACTTTCCAGACCTCTATAAAGGAATTCTGAAGGCAGTAATACATGCAGGCACACCCCAGGACAATATTGGACATCACAGGGCAAAGTCACTTGGAAAGTTAGACAGAAATTAGACAGAAACACTAAGTTTTTATTTTTATAGACAATTCATAGAATCGGGTAGTATATTCTGTTTAAAACTATGGCAGTCTTATTGTACAGGATTCTTTTGGCTATCCTGGGTTTTTTGTTTTTCCATATGAAGTTGAGTATTATTCTTTCCAGGTCTGTGAAGAATTGTGTTGGTATTTTGATGGGGATTGCATTGAATCTGTAGATTGCTTTTGGTAAGATTGCCATTTTTACTGTTAATCCTGCCTATCCATGAGCATGGGAGATCTTTCCATTTTCTGACATCTTCAATTTCTTTTTTCAGGGTGAGTGGGGGTAATGAAGGGCAAGGTTCAAGGGAATGAGAGCTTAGGGGAGTGGGAGATCCCAGCTGGATCAAGAACAGAGAGGGAGAACAAGAAATAAGAGACCATGACAAATGAAGACCACATGAGAATAGGAAGAAGCAAAGTGCTAGAGAGGTCCACAGAAATCCACAAAGACACCTTCACAAGACTACTGGCAATGGGTGAGAGAAAGCCCAAACTGACCTATTCTGATGACAGGATGGCCAAATACCCTAATTGTCATGCTAGAAATCTCATCCAATGACTGAGAGAACTGGATGCAGAGATCCACGGCCAGGCCCCAGGTGGAGCTCCAGGAGTCCAATTGGTGAGAAAGAGGAGGGTTTGTATGAGTGAGAATTGTTGAGACCAAGATTGGAAAAAGCACAGGGACAAATAGCCAAATGAATGGAAACACATGAACTATGAACCAATAGCTGAGAAGCCCCCAACTGGATCAGGCCCTCTGGATAAGTAAGACAGTTGATTGGCTTGAACTGTTTGGGAGGCATCCAGGCAGTGGGACCGGGTCCTGTGCTCAGTGCATGAGCTGGCTGTTTGGAACCTGGGGTTTATACAGGGACACTTCGCTCAGCCTGGGAGGAGGGGACTGGACCTGCCTGGACTGAATCTACCAGGTTGAACTCAATCCCTAGGGGAGTCTTTGCCCTGGAGGAGATGGGAATGGGGGGTGGGCTGGGGGGAAGGCAGGGCAGGGGGGAGGACAAGGGAATCCATGGCTGGTAAGTAAAATTAAATTAAATTATAAAATAAAATTTAAAAAAAAAACTATGGCAATCACCATTCTATTTTCCAGGCTATTGGGAAAATGACTCATCTCCGAAGCAGAGAAAGCAGTGCTCACTGGTGGCTCCAGGACGTGGAGTCGGGAGTTAGTAGAAGCTACTGGCTCTACGCTTGGAATCAGAATTTCACACACACAAATGGATTCTTGGCTCACTGTTAGAGATACGTCATGTGACTGGAGCTAGGAATTCTCTCTAGTTGCTGCTCACCCTGCTGAGATTTTAAGTAAAATGAATATAATAATAAAACTATTTAACATGTGATAATTATTTTAATAATTGTAGAAACATACATTGTCCATCTTTCACAGTGGTTTTTTTTTTTTTTTCTAAATTGGTATAAACACTGCCCTGCCTACTTAGAGATTAACAGCTAAGGAGTAGAGGGAGAGCCAAGAAATAGGAAAGTTATGGAAATTGAGGATGATAGAACATTTAGGTATGTTTCTCAATTTTAAGGTGAGCATTTCAGTTTAAATAATAGCTTTTAAAACTTTCCTTTGTTTTTAGCTGGGGTCTTGCTAAGCTGCCTAAGCTAGTCTTGACTCCTGAGGTCAAGTGTTCCTCCCGCTTCAGATACCTCAGTGCCAAGACTAAATATGTGTGTCTCCTGGTATAAAATGAATTTATATATACAGTGTTCTGTTTGTATGTATGTCTGTATACCAGAAGAGGGCACCAGATGTTTCTGGATGGTTGTGAGCCACCATGTGGTTGCTGGGATTTGAACTCAGGACCTCTGGAATCGCAGTCAGTGCTCTTAACCTCTGAGCCATCTCTCCAGCCCATAAAATGAATTTAAATGCCAAATAATTTAAACACCAAAGGCCCTTAGCTTTATGTGAATTTAAATACATATTTATAGTTTTTAATGTTACTATATGTTCTCATTCTTAAATTGAGACAACATATCTCTAAAGAGTGCCTTCCTTTATCTATGTAGGCTAAGAAGAGAAAAAAGGAGGGGGTATAGACACAGAAAGGGAGGACAGAAACAGAAAAAACAGGGATTGGACAATGCCAGACTTTTGAGCAAACACACAAACTATTAGGAAAGACAGCAAAGAGGTTAGAATATAGTATACCTTAAACCAGACAGCTTTCAGGTATTGAAGTCAGCTCCTAAGAAAGTGCTCAGAGAAAATGCCTAAAGACAGAAGACAAAGTGGCCTTTTCAAATTTTCCTGGTTGCCATTACCATAGAGCACCAGCACTTTGAAAGAAAAATACCATGTTAAGTTCTAAATAAATAAAGCTTTGGCAATGTGTTTAAACAGTGTTGAAAACTGAGGAGATCCAGGATGCTGAGTGGTATTAAATCAATAAAGTGACTTTTCTCCATATAAATACATTCTATTCACATCGCTCATTACCCATACTTCACAGTGATATTCTGATTAATAGTGCATGGAGTAGATCTCCCAGATGCCAGCCAGATGTTCAAAAAAAAAAAAAAGCTAATGTTGTTTGACTTAAGGAGAAAAGTATAAATCATATGTATTCTGACATACATAATGGAGCAAAGGGGAAGCAATCCCATGAGAAATTCCTACTTATTTCATAATTCTATTTAAATTAAGGAGGAGAGGGAAAATGGAGTGTAACTTTTGGTACCACTTAGAAAATAATGGAAAAATTTTTAAAAAATCACTAAAGTGAAGTGAATAAACATTAATGGTTAAATATACTCACTACAATTTAACACTAAGACTGTTTTAATAATTGATTTGCTATAACCTAGCAGTTTGGAGATAAGTGTAAAAGAACAACTTAACAGGTAGGAATAATACGAGGAAAGAGCTAATTCCAAATGGACAAACCTATAGGCCCAGATAGGGAAAGAGGTTTTGTATATTTTGAGTTATTACTGGTTGTAGACACCATCAGATATTGAATAGGGAGACAAATATATATCCCTCCAAATTTTTAGTTTCCTTTCATCTAGTATAAAAGTATAAAACCATATTGTTTGTGTTCTACATCTCTCTGTCTCAGTAGGCTTATCTGACACTATGAACTTCTTATGTTTATAAGGTTATGATAAATGTAGATATCACATGCCCATACCTTTCCTCAATAGCAAAGGGAAGAGCTAGGAGGACACCAAGTTGCCTGTCAAGAAAAGAGAAAGGAAAATCAGTGGTAAACTGGTATAATTTTGAAAACTGGCCATCAAGAACAGAAATGTCTCATTCATAGTATTTGCCTATTTCTATGACGAAAATATTCCCACTGTGGTCAATTTCAAGTTGCCAGAACATTGTTGATATGAAATGGAACAGAAATGTGCGAAAATGCACTCTCAGTGGTACTGGCTGTAACACACCACTAAAAAGAATCACCTCATCTGCTTTCAGAAGAGATTTTGCAGTATGCACTGAAGGAGAAAGGCTACTTCTAACCCAGGTTGCAATTAAGAGGATAATTAGATAGTTGGGATGGACACACATTAAAATATGTTAAGTTTAGTTAATAAGGTGACTGAATGTTGTACAGTCCTGCTATAGGGACGAGAAAATCATTCGTAATACACTACAGAAAATGAGGCTGTTGAGATGGCTCAGTAGGTGAGCCATCTCAAGTCTGGTGATCTGAGTTCTGTGCTTGGAGTCTACAGCAGGAGGAGAGAAATACCTCTGCAAATTATCCTCTGGCCTCCACACTGATACCTTGGCATATGTGTGCCCACACTCACACATGTCAGACACAACACACGCGCATTCACACACAGACACACACACACCACACACACACACACACACACACACACACACACACACACACCACAATAATAATGATGATAATAATAAATATTTTCAAAGGACTGAATAAAGTGAGACTTTACCAACTTACCCAAGAGTGAAAATTACTAAGCTTGTATCTAAATTGACCAGATTCCACTTTTCATTGTTACAAACCTGAACCCTCTATTTTTCTGGTTCTTTTTTTTTTTAATTTGTAAACAATATTATAAGGTCTTTCATTTTTCTACTGTTATATTGCAGATAGAGCTCACTAAAAGAACTGGAGGAATAAGGTATCTTTTCTGTTATGCTGTGTTATGCCACCCTGAGTGTATTTGCTGTGAGTGTAATCATGTTCCAATGTAAGAATGCATGCTATCCTTTTCCTCTGAAACCTACCAATCTTAAGGTCAGCTAGACTGGCACACATCTATTATCACATCTGTCAAGATATGGAGGTAAAAGGACAATGAGTTTGACACCAATGCCAGGATACATGACAAGACCCTGTTTAGAAATCTTTAATATTGTATAATATGAACTATACTATCAAGAAATAGAGTAGATGTATGAAAAGAGTCATTCTTCAACTTTGCAGCAATTTTCATTAAACTTGGAAAAAAACATTTATGTGAGGTGTAAATTTGGTCATCAACTCGATTTGACTTAGAATCATCATAGAAACAAACCCTAGACTGTGGTCATCGAAATGTGGAAACCCATCCCAAATGGGTGGCTGCAGCCCAGGAACTGGGCTCCTTGATTGAATGAAAAGGAGAAAGTGACTGAACCCCAGAACTCATCAGTCTTTGCATCATGCTTGGGGATGCAATGCGACCAGCTGCATCACACTGTCTGCGCCGACTTCGCCTTCATGGTGTAAGTCCTCTACCTGTGATCCAAGCGCACCAGCCCTTCCTTAGGTTGTTCCTCAGGTATTTTGTCGCTAATGCCATGTGCTGTCTGGTGTTATCAAATGACAGTGCTCTCAGGTCATGACGCCCAGATTCTCAACATAAGATGATATACAAAATAAAAGGAGATTCTAGTATTCTCAAGTATTTTTAAAAAATAAAATAAATATCTAATTAAATTTTTTAATTCTGATCAAATATAAACCTCTCTGAATTCTACGTAACTTCTAAGTTAGATTTTCAATCACTGAGAAATAAATATGGCTTCACAACCAGTGATTTTTTTTTTCTTTTGACAAATGTGGCTTTTTACCATGAAGTTAGAGTTACTAAGTACAGGGACAGAAAACAACTGGAAAACCTGGTAGAGTCATCATTTTGCTCTGAATTTAGCTTCCCCTGCATGAACTTCTTGGGCTACGAACCCCTTTTATTCCTTGAGATTTATAACATTTCATAACACCGTATGAATTACAAATCAAGATGTACTGTAGAGACAGCAGAGTATTGATTTCCTAGGACCATAAGCATCAATCTCGCTCACAATGACTTTCAGAAATAACCTGATTCTTTTTCTTTCAGCCTGCTTAAAAGGGAATGAGCTCATGTCATGACCTGTCTTTGCAACTGTCTGTTTCTTCACAGCACACCACTGTTTCCTGCTCTAACACCTCGCCACAAGATACTCTTGTGAAGATGTTTCTTTTAACTGTTTGATGTTCTCGTTACCTTGTGATCTGGTACCTTGGTCCAATACATTTCACAATCCATGCATCTGGCTGTGGTACAAATACTTGACATAAAAAATACATCTGCCTTTTACTTTCATGATAATAAAATAATTTGCAGTACTAAATGTTATAGAATATTATTTTAAGATGTGTTACATTTGTTTATGCTGTGGACCATGTGTTTAAGGATGCAAAGCTATGTTGCATTCTTTTATGTTGCATTTGTTTATCTCTGTGAAGCTGTGTTACTTTGCCTGTCTAAAATACCTGGTGGTCTAATAAAGAGATGAACAGCCAATAGCAAGGCAGGAGAAGGGATAGCCAGACTGGCAGGCAGAAAGAATTAGTAGAAGGAGAAATCTGGGAGGACGCAGAAGAAGGATCAAGAGAACAAGGAAAGAAGGACTTCAGGGGCCACCCAGCCAGCTACACAGACACACACAGAGTAAAAAGGAAAGAAAAGGTATACAGAAATAGAGAAAGGTAAAAGGCCAGAGGCAAAAGATAAATGGGATAATTTAAAGTTAAGAAAACTGGCAAGAAACAAGCCAAGCTAAGGCTGGGCATTTATAAGTAATAGTAATTTCTACATGCACTTATTTGGGAACTGAGTGGCAGCCCCCTCCCAAAAAAAGCAAAAAACAACCAACTATAATTAAATGATGAAAATACAGATCAACTGTGCAAGCTAGGATGATTGTTGCTTAGCTCTACTTAGGAATACCTCCTTTACGTAGAACATAATGCTTACTGAGTAGATAGGTATAAGGATATAAGGGAAAGATACATTAGCATATCAGGCAGAGACCTCAGGGGTAAATTATTTCAAAGCTACCACTTCCATGTTATAGATTTGTACTAATGTAGTCAGAGCAGAGCCCCTCCAGATACACACACCCAAATGCTGGTCTCTGGATCATTTCAACTCTATATTTTCCATGAAGTTCAGAACTAGCTATGTGATACTGTATCTTTACACAGACACTCTGATGGGTCTCCTGATCTCTTTGATCACTTCTCCTAAATACCTTATGTCCTCAAGTTTCAGCTGAGCCAACCTAGTGCATCTTAGTTTGGAAAACACAAATACTAATGCACTTGCAACTCTCAAACTGATCCTTCTCTTAAGACCCCCTGTTAACTTTGGTAATGTGGATGCAAAGTTTCAGAATCTTCATGTTACAAAGTAAGTGCCAGTGTGGACAAGAGAAAAGGGGGACAAGCTGTCACTTGTTGTTGTCTTCTGATGAAGAAAGTCTATACACAAATACACACTTTCTAATTGAAACAAGTGTAAACCATAAATGTTTCAGATGCTTAGAGACACTGTCTTTCATTTAAGGATTAAATTTGTTTCTTGCTTACATAAGAGAGTTAAGATTACACATGGATACTGGGGGCATTTAGAAGCAAGACCATATTCTTCACATTTCGATTTGGATCTATTCAGATAGCTATTTATGAGATATACAAGACTACCTGGACAAAATGTATAAAGATTTACATGATCTTTGGTTTGTTATTTTAATTTTATAACTCTCATTTCTTGTTCCTAATTTATAGCTATTGAAAAGAGCCTCTTGTAAGGAAAATGAGGATAGTGAATGAGATAATGTATACAAACTTGTTAAAAGTATTTCCAAGAGCACCCAAACTCTCAAAATCTCCATTGTGATGATAGCATCAGTAATGATGACTGATGCCTTACCTGCAAGGATATACGTTGTGTACACATACTGTCATATCTTCCACATGCAGTGGTGTTCATGTTTGTCAAAAGGTTCCTGTGTTGACTAGTCTCATGCCAACTTGAAACACTAGAATCATTTTAGAAGACACAAACTCATTTGAGAATATGCCTCCACTAGATTGGCCTGTGGGCAAGCTTGTGGTACATTTTCTTGATTGACTGTAGATGTGGGAGGACCTCTGTGGGTAGTGCCCCTCCTGGACTGGTGCTATAAGAAATCAGACTGAATAAGTTGTGGGAGCAAGGCAGTAAGCCGTGTTACTCCACGACTTTTGCTTCAGTTCCTGCCTCCAGGTTTCTGCCTTGAGATCCTGCCTTGATGTCCTTCATGATGGACTATGAACAGGACATGTAAGCTGAAATAACCCCTTTTCTCCCAAGCTGCCTGGGTCATGGTGTTTTATCACAGCAATAGAAACCCAAACTAAGACAGGTCCCATGATTTTACTTCCATCTAACATACACAGAGTTCAACTACACTGATGTTAAAAGCAATCTGAGTGCTTATATGGATGGATGCTTCCCTCACCTTAAAAATTAAACTAATAGATAAAGCTGTGACCTTTTTGTACATATCACTACTAACATATAAATTGATTATTTTACATTCTTGGAAGCAGAGCTGGCCCACTTTAGATAACACATCTTTCCCCAATTTTTTTATACACAGAAACTCCACATGCAGGGCTTGGAAAGCATACCTCAAAAGCAGCTATGTCCACTCATTTTTCATGCTTTTGCCCCATGGAAACCTAGTCCTGACCCAGTGAGAAGCTTAATGAAACAGTCAAAATTGTTAGTCAAATGAAGCAACAGACTAAATTCATGCTCCCCAAAGGAAACTGAAGTTTTGAAAAGGTTACAAGTGAATTATTTCCCTCCCTATTGCTCTAAGTTTCTGAAAACATATTTATCATTTTCAATAGCAGCAGCCTTGGCCAGAACCTTATAAGTATCTCCAAGGAATTGGATGACCATATGCAAACATTTCAAGCCAGACCAACAATCGTGCATTCCTTCTCCAAGATCCAAATGGCATCCCATGAGACGGAACTAACAGCTTTGTTAAAAACACAGTTATTATCCTAAAGAAAGGGCAAAATAATGAAGCAATTTCTTCCTATTACAGTGCTTCCTGCTCAAAGCAACACCTTCAAGGTTGTTAGCCTTCAAAATGGACTCGCCTTACATAATGGTCTCTGTGGTCTTAGTGTCCTGATGTTAGGCAATGTGTTTTATTTTAAAACTATTCTTGTCATGGATGAGAAATGGTAAAAATTCCCAGTAGAAATTCCCCAGATCAGTGCAAGTAAGTCCTCCTGGGATCTTACTGAGTGTGTCCACTTTATCAAGAGATAGGCTCAGTAGAGGGAAACTGCTCTGACCTCCAGCCCCAGGCTGCCCCATCTTGGGGAAGCTGAAGGACTTTGCTTTGGAGACCGCTAAGAACATATAAGAAAACAGATCACCAATTCTCAGTCTTTTCATCTTAGTTAATGTTCATGCTTTGATTTTCTTCTGCTGTGTTTACACATATTTTTCATTTTTTTGACCAGTGTATTTAAATGACTACCTCTCCTCAAATAGTGTTACCTGATGTAATTTTTTCAATTGAAGTAAATTACCATTTATTTTTCACTTTTCTTCATTCTTCTTTCTTTTCTTCTCCTTGTTTCCCTTTTATTCCCCCCCCCCCCCCCGCCTCTTTCTCAAAGTATATAAGCCCCATGAGAGTAGGGGTGTGACCTGGCTGTTTTCCTGCTCTATCTCAGCATTTGCAAGAATGTCTAGTAAATGTTGAGTATCTGTATGTCACCTGACACTGCTTGAATTATTTTATATACCCTTCCTAAATACAGCCTCCCAGGATTATTTCTATTTTTTTACATAACATACAAACATATAAAAGAATGTAAAAAAAAAAATCAAAGAGGCCAATATTCTCATAAAAGGGAAGACTTTTTTTGTAATGCATGTCAGAGAACTTAAAGGAAGCTACATTCAAGTTCACTGCCATAGTCAATTTAAAACTATAAAAAATAAATATTAATAGAAAAATCAGTACCACATATTTTAAACATATTTACAAAGGGGTCTCAGAGGGGAAAAATAATGATAGAAGTATCTATAAACACTTAGAAATCTAAAATTTTGAGTGTTGGTTGCTTGATAATGTCATTGTGTCCCAAGTGATTTGGAGCAGAATCAGAAGCAAACAGTCTTGGCTTTCTAGCTCTAATACTTCAGAGCCGCTAGTCATTGTACTGTTAGTATATCAGTAGACATTTGCTTAGCATTTACCCCAGCACCCTCTGTGCTTGGGTTTGGAGTTGCAGAGACGATGCCTGCAATTCACTTAAACAATAGACAAATGTTCAAAATAGGTACCCCAACTGCTATGAAAAGGTCTTAAATCTTCAAAACCTATAAGGGCAACAACTGACTCCGCATCTCAGAGAAGACCCCATGCATGCATTAATTTATTCATGAGTAGAGTCAGCACTGTACTTTAGAAACTATAATATCTGATGAGCTCTGTCTTTGAAAGAAATTATGCAGAAAAGGCATCCTAGCAAGAACCCGAGAACTGGCATCATAGTCATAGTCAATATTACTATGGTGGAAGCCCCGAAGAGCATATGAGAAGATCTCTTAGCTCATATTGGAAAATTTGGGTATAATTGCTAATCTAACAAATTAATTAAATTAATAAAGTAGAGGTGAGATGACGAGGAGATGTAGTGAGGAAAGAACATATTATGGATAGAAGAAGCAACATTTGAAAATACCTAGAAGATGTGACATGTCATGAGAAAGGAAGGGGTTTATCAACCTGAAGCATCTTATACATTTGAGACCATCATGAGAGCTGAAAGGAAGTCATCAAGGAAAGCTCTTCCAGAATCATGTAAAGGTATGTACTTTAAGGGTGAGATAGGATATTAGATTTCCATGGCAAGGTGAACATGCAACCCTTGAAAGAAAGAATGAATGTAGTAAAAACTCAATAATATTGCATGATTACCTAACAAGGAGCAATCAGGCCAGTGGACAGCAAATCAGCAGTTGACACAAAAGTATAAAAAGGCCAAGAAACACAAGCACTAACTTTTACCTTTTCATCACATGTAAAAATATTATCTCTTTTGTAGAACTTTATCATGTGTTATCTTGAATATCCATTGTGTATTAAAATCGTATTTACTTTTTTCCATATGTATTGCTTATGTGAATGTCTTTTTTATTTTAAAACATAATCTTTTTAAAGACAGGAAGAAATCGCTAGCATTAGACCATCATGCCTATTTTTTTTTTGTCCTAGCTAGTTTTATTTCAACTTGACCCAAGCAAAAGTCACCTGAGAGGAGGGAACGTAAATTGAGAAAACGCCTGCATAAGATCAGGCTGTAGGCAAGCATGTAGGGCATTTTCTTAATTAGTGATTGATGGGGGGAAAAAGCCCAGCCCATAGTAGGTAGATCCACTCCTGGCCTAGTAGTCCTGGGTTTTATAAAAAAGCAGCCTGAGCAAGCCAGATGAAGCAAGTGAGTAAGCAGCAGCCTTTCATGGCTTCTGTATCAGCTCCTGCCTCCAAGTTCCTGTCCTGCTTGAGTCCCTGCCCTGACTTCCTTCAGTAATGAACAGTAATATAAAGCTTAAGCCCAATAAACACTTTCACCTCCAAGCTGCTTTGGTCATGTTTCATCACAGGAATAGTAATCACAAATAAGACACCAACTGATATTTACAAATGTATTGATATAGTCTATATGGAAAACCCAACACTAAAAGAGTATTCTTGACTTTCTTTGATAATTTTTACTTGCTGGTGTTTCCTACAAGTAAGAAACAAAACCCTTGAAAAAATATCCAAATATCCTAGCTATGTAAATATTTATAAAGTTGTAAGGAGACAAACATCAAGAAAAACTATGAAAAAAATCTCACTTGATAAATTCCTAAGCAATACAAATAAATATAAATAAATAACATTTTCTTCCAAATTTATGAAATATCTAGACACTTACAGCAGTAGTTTTCCATAAGTGGGCTAAATTAAAACAAGGAAGAATATGTTAGGATATATCATTTGGTTTTATTTTATTTTCTAACTATATAGTAAACTGTGCCCTCATTTCATAAGGTTTTTTTTTAACACATTCTCTTTCATTCAGAATGACTGAATTCACCATTTATAACTCTTCTAGGTGATGCTAGTATACCTAAAACATAAGGAGTCTAGCTTTTTAAAAGCATTTCTAGGACCAGGCATGATAGCATATCCCTTTAATCCCAGAATTTAGGAGGCAGAAACTGATGGATATCAATGAGTTTGAAACTAGACAGCCAGGGCTACACAGAGAAACCTTGTCTCAAAATCAATTAGTCAATCAATCAATAAAATATTAAGGTTTAGAATGGAAAACTATATATATTCCATTTTCTCTTTTTTCTTTATTCACTATGTGTCCATACACACACACACACACACACACACACACACACACACACACATATAAATGAAAACTGTTGACTCCATTTAGCACTGGTTTTATGCATATATTTTTAAGGATGACCACTTGGTATTGGATAATCTAACAGGGGACTCATTTCTGGGGAACACTAATTCTCCCTCTCTCAGAAGCCATTGATTGCCTATAACTTATCATCTAGCTATCAGACCTAGTGAGACTTCCCCATTCCATGTTGGCCTGTCATGTGGTGTTGTTATCGTACAGGTCTTATTTAGGCAACCATATTGTTGAGATTTCAGGGGTACATTTTTCCTGTCACATAGAAGACCCAATCTCACATTAAACACTTTGGTCCTCTAGCTCTTAGGGTCTTTTTACCTCATTTTCCATGTTGTTCCCTGAACCTTAAAGGCAGGGTTTGTTCTGTAAATGTATTCACTGGTACTGGGAACCCGATGGTCAGTTGTTCTCCGCATTTTGACCAGTTGTGGCTTTCTGTAAGTCTCCATCTACTGCAAAAAAAGAGGAATGGGAGCTACTGTGGGTATCAGGATAAGTGTTTCGAATGCAGTTAGAAATTATGTTGATTTAGGAAACTGTCCTAGATTCTCCTCTAGATTCAGTGGCTTCACCACCCATGGATGGTTGACTAGGTTTACAGCAAGTTATTATAAGGGCAACATGTTATAGTTAATACCAATTGTGATGGTGTGAATAAGAATGGCCTCCTTAGGTTCATATATTTGAATACTTAGTCATCAAATAATGGCAATACTTGAGAGGGATTTGGAGCTATGACCTTAAAAATCTTCCCTGTGGGAGGAAGTATGCCACTGGGGATAGGCTTTGGGGTTTCAAAGCCCAAGCCAAGCCCAATGTCTCTCTCTTCCTGCCTACACCTACAGATCTGGATGTAGAACTCTCAGCTACTTCTCCAGTACCATGTCAGTCTGCTTGCCACCATGCTCCTCACCCTGATGATAATGAACTAAACCTCTGAAACAATAAGCAAGCCCCAGTTAAATGCTTTCTTTTATAAGAGTTACTGTGGTCATGGTGTCTCTTCACAGCAATAGAACACTAAGACATCAACACTGTCAACACAGGACAAAATAATCTGAAATAATTCCTAGTCAGTGACCACATAAAGACTATCATTTTCTGATCCTAACAAAAAAAAATCTCTTCTCCTTTTTACAGTTCAAACTTCTTAATAATATTCCAGTCCAATATGCATAAAACATTTTTCATCTGTTAAAGATGCCTCAGCCAACAGATGGTGCTATGTATAACATTTTTATGATAGTCTATAGCATTAAAATATGTATTACAGCTGAACTTCAGGTTTAATTATGTAGAAGATATGCATGAAAATAAATTTCCTAAAATATATGTTTCATAAAGCTTTTAAGATGTGTGAAAAAATTACAAAGTCACTGAAGAATGTTAAAGTTGAGTCAAGGGTCATAAACCATTCAATTATGTATGTAAACTTGTCAAAGTTTGGGAAGGTTCATGTTCATCAAAATTAAGCTTAGCATGTGACTTCATCGAGGGATTCTGGGATTCTTGAAGTCATCAGCTGGCCTTCTCCATGCCAACCCTCAGTTCAGAAAACACTTTCTCAATATACTGTCTCTGTAGTTCCTTCTTAAAGGGCTACAACATTGACTTTTCAAGGCCCATCTTTTATACTTAGGAATAAAGAGCAATTGGAGGTCTCAGCATTTGCATGTAAGAATCCAACACAATACACACACACACACACACACACACACACACACACACACACACACCAATGACACTGATCTTGTAAGATGTTATAAATAATTCAGGATAATTCAACTTGTGGAGATCTATTCCAACACAATCTGGATAGGGAGTCTGTGATAGTTAAAGCACACCTCTGTGTGCACCTGGCATTTCTGGGTGTGTCTGTGAAATTATATCTAGACAAAGTCAAAACATAAGGGCTGTGACCAAAATCAACAGAATAATTCCTTGATTGACTTGCAATATGATGCACTGTTTGTGGGAGATGAGGATTAGTTGGAGAAAGCAGTTCACTCAGGAGTTTCCTTAGTGACTGTATCTTGTCCTATTCTCTTGGTATGTGTGTGTATATATATATATATATATATATATATATATATATATATCCTTTATTCTACTTCCTACTCACCATAACATTTTGCTCTCCCATCATGTCCTCACTGTGGTAGTAACTCTCTGTAACTTTTCTCTCCTCATGATATTTATATAAAAAATGTTGTCACAATGACCCCAAAGTAGCTAATACAAATCTATCAATCAGTGATCAACATGGCTCTATATGGCACTTTTCTATGTATAAAATATTTCTCATTATGACAGACCAAGAACTCTGGACCAACTCTAAAACATTCCAGATCAGAGCATTACATTATTTGCTAGTTTAACTACATCTTGTTCAAATTTTTGCTGTATCACTTCAAACCCCAAATAATCCAGTTCATTATTATTCTTAGTCATTGAGCAAACTGGAAGTTTTATAGAATGTGCAATAAGTAATATCAACAAATGAAACTGATCCTGTTCAAACAGGGCCATTTATCTATCAGCAGATTGGCAATTTTATTATCATGAAGTTACCTAATGTATTAATTTCATATTAATTTCTGATAACTGAGATTTCACACCTCAAACTTTCAAACAGCTGTGTTAAGATTGAATTGATATCCGTGCTGCCAGCATTTGTTTGTTTCATTTTTATAATTATAGCTCTGTAGTATTATTTACTATTTGTCAAGTTGTTACTGCCATGCTTTCCTTTAAGTCTTTAAATGCAGCCATATTTGCCTTAAGTATCTATTTGTAGCTTATAATTAAGTAGCTTATTGGTAACGTTTGCTAACTCCAGTGTTAGTAAACAGTCAATGCCTGCTGTATTGGGAGCTTTCATTTTTATTTTTGGTATTGAATATGGATCACAATTTACTAAGATTTTTACAAAATAGTGAGTGTTTTAATAACTCTAATTGCAATTTTCATTGAGCCTTATAATTTTGTTTTGATATATTTTCTTTTTCCTCTGTAACATCTCTGGACTACATCTGTAGTTTCTCCTTTCCTTATCGTGTGAGGTGGCAGCATTGTTTTTTGATTGATACAGGTTTTTTTATTTTTAATCTTTAACCCTGTTTCCTTAAGGGTTTCTTGCATGTCAGTCCATCTAAGTGTTCAGCAAAATTTGGTGAGTAATTGTACTCAAATATAACGAGCAGTAAGTGACTCTCCAGAACCTGCTTGGTGAAAGAAGAGAACTCTCACCCAGAAGTTTCCCTCTTAGCTTTATATGTACACCATGCCATGCATACACCCCAAATATAAATAAATGAGTAAGTAAGTAAGTAAGTAAATAAATAAATAAATAAATAAATAAATAAATAAATAAATAAATGTATGTAAAACAATATTGTCTAACAGCATCAGCATTCTTAGCAACTTTATCACATGGAGAAATCCTTATTGTATTTGACACACAGTTCCGCAGAGATGGCATTTTTATAAGGGAATTGAAAATACTGCCTGTGGGATTTTATTGAAGAAGCCATTATGTGGGGTTGGGGATGTAGCTCAGTGGTAGAGCGCTTGCCTAGCAAGCGCAAGGCCCTGGGTTCGATCCTCAGCTCCGGAAAAAAAAAGAAGCCATTATGTATTTTGTTCCACATCAAGCAATATTCAAGTCATTTATAACTTTAAAGTTACTTTTCTCTTTTGTGAGTGTTCTTGTTATTTGCATAAATTATTTACCTCATTAGAGTTAAAATAAGCCAAACCTTGGCATTATTTCCTTCAGAAATTAAAACACAGAGAGCAGCTGGCTGTGGGAGCCCTGCAAAGGTATCCCATTGCGTTACATCATTCTCTGCAAGGTTTGCATTCCTACAGAGCCTGGGTGTTGTCATTTATTTCCACTTCAGTCTACTATCATTTTATATTATTATTATTATTATTATTATTATTATTATTATTATACTTTTGAAGTTTTTGTCATTTTCCATTAAAAGTAATTTACTCAGGCATTCTCATCCTTTCCTTGGAAAATTGTCCAGTGGTTTAGAATTGACAACTCTCAGGGCTTGCCAGTCTTTATGCAGCATTATGCTGTTATGTGACAAAATGGCTTCCTTGGTGTTAGAGTTGCCAAACATGATTCCCATCATTTTCTTTGGCCACTCAGAGGTCTCCTTGGGTTTTAAAATTTGAGACTGGGTATACCTTCAGTGTGATTAGATAATAACTACCTATAATATTTCTGACCTAAAGTCAAATATCAGAGAAAAGGGGCTGGAAATAAAGTCATTAAAATGCAGGGTCAACGTGAGCAGTTTTTTTCCTTCAGCCATTTTCCTCAGGCATTTTGTCCTTTGTTCGAGCAACAGAGCACTAGCACAGTCCCATCATTGTTACTGGCTCTGGCTAGGAGGATTCTTCATGCAGTAGAAGGATAAGAACGAGCAAAGAACATCTTTTCAAACTCTGGTTTTATTGAGTACATTATAGTATCCTGTAGCAAATAGAGAAAAGAGTAAAATTCTATTTTATTACTTGGAATTAAAATAGTAACTATGTACTGAAATCAGTTTGTATGCAATTTGGCTTGAGAACAGGAAGAGTAAAGCATGTGGAAATTCTTTACTGTTTTAAAATTCTCTACAAAACTATAGTAAATTCCAAAAAAAGGGTTTTTTTCACAATAAGTTATTTGCAACTTACTCAAATTGTGCATGTTAATACAATCATCTTCTCTGTTACGCTCTTTCCCTTTCTCCATATATATGCAAATATAGTTATGATATATAACATGTAGGTGGCATATATCACATCATGTGAGCAAGTTAGCATTTCCTACAAGGTTGGCATATAAACCTAGTTCAGTGGATATCAAATCACCATTCACAAGACTGGGGAAATTTGATAACACTGTGAGCAGTTTAGTTTGAAATGCCATGGTAATCTGTTTATTTTTTAGCATAAATTATCATGTACACATTAAATTTTAAATATTTCATAAAATTTCTCTAAAACTTAGCTTTTTCAGAAAATGAAAATACTCCTGGCATCCAGTAGGCTTATTTCACAAATATTAAGGTTTTTTTGCCAAGTCCAATTCATTCACCAAATGTCACAAAATCTCTGTAGACATTTTAATTCTTAAAAGTGACATTATATTCCATTGTAAATGACTCTGGGGTTTACCGACAAAGTGGGCTTGATATTTTCTAATTGCAATTATTTCCAGAAAAGCTTTTCTTGCTCCTTTTGCCCTAGATATTGCTCCCAAGACCCTTTGGACAATTAGCAACTGAAATCCACCATCAGAGGGCAGAGAGATGAAATTATTAAAATCCTAGATGAAGATAACAAAGGCAATACAGTACAAATTTAGAATCCTTAGCAATCATCATTCTTTGTGTTCTGGGAACAGCAATGCTCCCTCAGTGTGTATATGGAATACATTTTTAATCAATCCATTTCTACAGCACAGTGCCCTATGTTTAAGTTGGAGTGTGATAATTAGCATGAAATAAAAAGTAGAGGAAAATGTTATTGATATTTGGGCCCTTAGCAGAATGTCCGTGATGGAGAGTTAGGAACACAGTATGCCTTCTTCAAATGTGAATTGTTCTTTTCATTGTTAAAAGTAATAGCCTTTAAAGACAGCTGAGAAATTGATCCTGATGCTGTCTCTGCTATTCTTTGTCTTTTCCAAGAGATGAGTACTGGAAAATAGTGAGTAGATGAGTATTTATTAATTAGGATTGTAGACAGCACCGTGTCTGAAAATGAGCAGATGCGTGTTACAGCCACCTTCCCACTGACAAACTGCTGCTCCCATCATCCCAAAGAGTCAACACAAAGCAGAGCCATAGTAAAGTGTTGAATCAAAGATTTCCAAAGATTACTGTAATGCCTTGTCAATTCATGACTGCCATTTGCGAGTGAGTAATTTTCTCTTCAGCGGGTTTTGTCATTAGTAAGAGTTTGAAATGAACTTCAAAGTACAATTTTATAACCTATTGACTTAGAGTTTGGAATAACATGTGGTAAGATGAAGTAAACCAATCTGAAAGGGAATTGCACCACAGCAAAGATTTTTTAAGGCTTATTTCTAGGGCTGTGCTTATAACAATTTATTAGCAAATGTTATATGCCATATGGAAACTTTGATTTATAAACTGCAGGTGTTTCATTCCATTTTTTCAATTATTTAATAAAAAATATTTTATAGCAAAGTTTTCTTTTTCTTGTTCTCTCCAACCTATTTTTTTTTTTTACTAAACTGATCATGACCACACTGTGCCACTTTTCTTTATATGAGATTCAAGATGCCCTCTGCAGAGATTTTTTCCCCCCAGTCCCTTTTGAATTAGCAGACTCTCCTCAGCTTTGAGGTCTTATAAACATAAGCATGTGCATGGACCTCTATGAGTACTTGTGAGCTGATGTATCTAATCAAAAGCCTTTCATACATTTCTGGCCATCTCATGTGCTGCCATAAGAGGTGATGTTTGCCCAAGCTTTCTTTCATCCCCATCCCCACCCCCACCCCCATTATCTTCCCAAGTCTTGGGAAAGCTGCCTTGTAAAGATTTTCTCCCATTCTGAGGGACGTCTGTGCACTTTACTGATTGTTTCTTTGTTGTACAGAGACTTTTTAATTTCATGTCCCCTCTTGGGTCTAGTGCCTGTGATACCAATATTCTGTTCCCAAAGTTCTTGCCTACTTCAGTGTCTTGAAAAGGAGTCTATATGTGTGTCCCTCAAATCGTTTCAGTATTTCAGGTTGTAAAATTAAGGTCTTTGATCCATTTTGAATAGACTTCTATAGAAGGTAAAATATATAAATCTAATTTCATTCTTCTGAAAGTGAATATCTGCTTTTGCTATCACTGTTTATTCGATAGGCTATCTTGCCCCCAATGTATTTTTTTTGTTTTTATCAAAAATTAGGTGAGTATAGCTTTATTGCTTTATTTCCAGGTCCGCTATTCTATTCTGTTAGTCCACTGTCTGTCTTTCTGCCAATACTAGGCTGCCTTTATCATTATTGTATAATTTGAGGTCAGATATTGTAAAACTTCAAGCTGTGTTCCTACACCTTAAAATTGCTTTGATGATTTGTGATCTTTTGTGATTCCATATGAATTTTTTGCATTTTTTTCTATATGTGTGAAATAAAATCATAATTTTATAGGTTTGTCATTAAATTTGTAGATTAATTTTTGTATACTATTTTCACATCATTAATTCTGCCATCCCAGGAGCTTCCATCATCTAATATCTTCTTTGATTTCCTGTTTCAGTATTACGAACTTCCAATTGTAGAGTCTTCTTCTTTGGATATACATGTGTATATATATATATATATATATATAGATAGATAGATAGATAGATAGATATATCTATATATAGATATATATGTATATATACATATATATGTATATATGTATATATACATATATACCTATATATATAGATATATATATCTTTGGATATATATATATAATTAGGTATTTAAAATTACTTTGAATGAAATTTTTTTCTAATTTATTTCTATGAGGGTACATGAAGACAACTGTTTTTTATATTTATTTTGTACCATACACTTTTACTGTTAGTGTTTATTAGGTTTACAACTGTCCTAATAAATTATATTAGGTCTTTTATATAAAGAAACATGCCCTCTG
Organism: Peromyscus attwateri; assembly: GCA_902168425.1. Lineage (NCBI taxonomy): Eukaryota > Metazoa > Chordata > Mammalia > Rodentia > Cricetidae > Peromyscus > Peromyscus attwateri. Next base: position 38,713 of record CABHPP010141061.1, read on the forward strand.
AAAATAAGAGTAGTTTGCCTTATCTCTCTTATTTTTATTGCTTTTATGTCTTTCTCTTGTGTAATTACAATCACTGAGACTTGGAAAATTACTTCAAATAAAAGAGAGGAAAGTGGGCATTCTTGTCTCATTCCTCAGTTTAGCAGCTATACATCAGAGAAAGGGATAACATCCAGAATTTACACAGAACAGCAGAAATTAAGTACAAAGAAAATAAAATTGATAATCAGCAAATGGGATGATGATTTGAATAGATTATTTTCAAAAAAGAAGCACAAATAGTCAATAACTGTTGTTTTTGTTAAGTATGCTTAACCACCAGGCAAATGCTAATTCTAGAGAAGTTCATACAGACATATGGATGTGAAGCCTTTGGGTCTGGATAGTGCTTCTTTGACAGGTGACACTAATCTGATCACATTTTTATATTTGAAAATTCATTGCAATGCTGTAGCTTTCAAAACTCTTTTAAGATGCCTTGTTTTCTACAGATGCTAGAAAAACTCACTTTTTGATCTGTGCTTAGGTGGTGCTTGCTCCGCCGACCTCAGTAAAAGGACCAAGAGTTTTTGGCAGCTGCTCTCTTGGACCACACAAACCCCCAAATTATTGAAATATCCATCACTTCAAGTGGGTAACTGGTCAAAGGCCAACAAGAGAGACTGAATGGGGACAGTTTAAAAATGAAAGTTGAAACTGTGCCGAGGCCTGCCCAACTACTGAACAGTTCTTAAAGGGAGGAGTAGGGATTAAGAAATAATAGATAAAAAAAAAATAGAGACATAGACGACAAAAGAAAAGGATAGGGACACAGAACAGCATTGGGAGGGTTCTGAGTAAACAGCACAGTGGTTCTGAGTTTATTCCCCATGGCTTTTTATATGCCAGCAAGGGGAGAGGCAAGAGACCTCCCCCTCTCAAGGACACAGTGGTTCAAGGTACAAAGTACAGACAAGTGTAAACGCTTCCTTAATTCTCAAAACACCTAGTGGCCATGCCTTACAGCAAAATATCCTGTAACTAGGCTTTGAAGTATAAGACACCTGGTAACCACACCTTTGGCCAAAACATCCTATTATATGCAGCCTTGTGGGGCCAAATAAGGTCAGACTCTCTGACCTTGAGTCAGAATGGAATAAGGCCACACTGTGGAGTCTCTATGGGCCTCCACAGAACTGGCCTTAGAATCCCAGCTTACTGTGAACTGGAAGTGGCTCAAGCTAGAATAAACGTCAGAGACCTTTAGAAGGTTGCAGAGAATACCTGCATACCTTTCAGAGAAGATCTTGGCCAGGCCCTCTGAGACTGTATTAAAGGATAATTATTTTTTGAATTAACAGCAAAAAATGCAGCAATGGGAAAGGACTCATATTCATTTTCTCAAAAAAGGAATAGCCAGGTAGAGCAGTATTTTGTGCCTACAGCAGCAACACTTAAAGTTGGGCAATGACAGAAAAAGAAAACTAAATCATCTACAGTAAAGAACCCACCATAACACACATGCTTCTCTGTAGCCAGAAGATGGTGTTGAAATGATAAAATGGGAAATAGCATTTAGTGAGTGCTTATTTATGCCAGCAATTATGACCCCAGTTTTTTGTATTATTAGAACATTAAAAATTGCCATATAACCACATGTTAGAAATTTTATCTGGTTCTACACAATTTATTATTTTATTTCATATTCATGACAACTATAAATCAATTTTATCTTGAAGACTTATAAAGAAATTACAATTTTTTCACTTTATAAACACTGTCTAAACATATATTAAGAATTAGCACAGTTAATTACTTTAGTGGCCAACAAAGTAGATTATATTAACATTAAGACTTAACTATGGGTGAGGAAACTGAGCTGCAAAAGAGTGAAGTACATTGTTGATAGCTACATAGCTGATAAAGGAATTGACTTAGTCTATTTGGTGCTGCTATGTCAGAATACAGGAGCCTAGGTATTTTATAAAGAAAACAGATACTCCTCACAGTTACGAAGCTAATAAGTCCATGTTCAAGGGATTGAAACCTGGTGGGTGCCTTTCTTTTCTGTGTCATAACATGGTAGAAGGAATCATATGGGTAAGAAGTAACAAGTCTATGATCACCCATTACAAGCAACCAACTCTTCCAATAATGACATGATATATCCTTGTGATTCCTTATGACATAATTATTGCTCACGGCTCCCACTTCTTAAAACTGTTACATTAGAGACTCATCTGCAAATACAAGCTTTCTATTCATTGTAGCAATAAAGATAGAATGTGAACAGAAGCAACTGGATTCCAGATTTAACACTCACAATGAAGAAGCATGAAGTACTTTTCCCAATATCGGCCAGTTAGGAAGGAGAATATGTTTTTACTGATTATATTAAGTGCTATTCTTTCTATGGTTGAGAACTCAACAAGATTAGGTAGCAATTGGAAAGCATGTGGTAGTCAGTAGGAATAAAGAATTTTGATTTATTTTTATTTTTACGACAAAAACTAACATTTGTTGAAAGCTCATGATATAATTACACATTAGACTAGTAACTCATATAATATCAACTTTCATTTTCCCCATCTTAAGGTGAAAAGAATCAGCTTTAGCAATAAATACTAAGTAACCTGTCCAGATTGGTAAAGCAGATAGATGTACAAGCCCAATTTCATCCCATTCGAGTTTTGTGTTGCTGAGGAACTATCAAATCCTTGACAAAATACTATAGTTTAGAATTGCAAACTGAGCCAATAGGGCTTGCTGTTGAACAGACAAAGTCTTCAGAACTATGTCCATGCACGACCAGGTAGACACCTGGGTTTCTTGCAAGATAGAACCAGAATTTATGCAAAGCTTTCTATTATGCCAAGCCAGACATAATTTCCAAGTTACAGTTTGCGAAAAGTTCTAGTGTATTCACTTCTGCAGGAAGCTCTCTCCCACAGTGCCAAGATCAAAATGTAATCTCCGCAGGCTTTTTTGTACAGACCATAAGCAAGAAAGTAAACAATTTAAAATCGTGAACAGTGCTCTAGAGGAGAGAGGAAAGATAAGAAACTTGACTGCCCTTGCTTACTGCAAACAAGGCATGTTGGGCTGCAGCTGGTGCATGGGAAACTCATTACAGCCTTGGCAAGTACAGTGGGTAACCCGAGAGCTCAGCAAGGAGCCTCCTCGCCCAGAAGTCAATCAATCTGCTGTCAGGTCAGAGCAGGCAGCACATAGAGAATCCAGGCTGCAGATTGGCCCCCACTAGTGCACATGGTCTGCTAAGCAGCAAAACAGGACTGGATCATGGACAGTGATGGCTGAGCAGTGCAGCTAGACCAAACTGTTCTCCCTTAAATAAAACCAGCATCTGACACAAGCTTCAAAGATGGGGGCAGTTCTGCCACTCAGTACGCAAATATCCTCATTATATTAGTCAACCCTAGAAATACACAATCCGAATCTGATGGGCTCACTGGAAGATTTTAATGAAGACACAACAAACAGGCATATTATACAATCAAACTTCAAAAATAATCTTGAACTACCCAGAAGAACTAGTGATAGCTAAAAGGAGCAAAGGGGATTAGTGAGCCTAGGGAATGCTAGGGACAAGACAGATCAGGGAACTATGATTACCAGGGCTGCAGCCTCTTGCCAAACAGTCACTGGCACTGGCAAGGGAGTGAGAGTAGGGGTAGATATTTCCTCTTGCCCTTTGGTCTCTTGCCAATGTCTCCAATTGACTAAACCTGCCTGAAGCAACATTCGAATGAGAGCCCCAGGGAGCCAGTCTGTTCACATCAGTTGCTCAAGGAGCATGGCAGGACAGAATGTCTCGGAGTGGGTAAATGCATCAGCCATCCTCCTTGATGGGGAGCTCCCTCTTTATCTCTGTGGTCCTTGTTTCCTGTGTCATCTGCTCAGGAAGCAAAGCCTGCAGTCTCTTTCATAGGTTATATTTCTGAAGAGACTCCTGGTGGCTACCATCAATTTTCAAATTATGCTTTAAAAAAAAAGACATCTAACTTTCAAAAACAGTTTATGTGCACTGAGTACACTGAATATTCATGGCAAAATAAGCCACCCAACCCAGTCTTAAATTGTTTAATAGGTACAATTCATCCCAAAGAGAGGATAGAAAGTCATCTAAACATTTATGCCAAGTATTTCAAAGTTAAAAAACAAAACAAAAACTCATTCCTGTGGATAAGGATGAATTTTTGTTTTGTGTTGATTGCTGATACCTTAAGAAAAATCTATGGGCCTCTATCTTTAATTTTTTTTTTTTTTTTTTGGTTTTTCGAGACAGGGTTTCTCTGTGTAGCTTTGCGCCTTTCCTGGATCTCGCTCTGTAGACCAGGCTGGCCTTGAACTCACAAAGATCCGCCTGGCTCTGTCTCCCGAGTGCTGGGATTAAAGGCGTGTGCCACCACCGCCCGGCTTTTAAATATTTTTTTATATGTTTATAGATTAGTTCCTAAAGTGGACCTGAATTATTTCTGAGAAACAAACAGTGTGGATAAAAATGTTACTATCCTTCATAATAATAGAGACTAGCAGAGAGGCCTATTAGCACAAAAAGTATGACATTGTCAATGATTTATATTAATATGTGTTATGTTCATCAAATTAGTTTTTATATTCAATGCCTATTCACATATCCAATATGTACTTATTAAGTATTTTGTATTTGCCAGGCAAGGGACTACACACTGTAATTACCTCAGTGAAGCCAAAAACTCTATCTCTACTTTCTTATAGTTTATAGTTTAGTTGGCTAGAAAATTAAACATGCAAAAACATCAAATTAAACATTTGCTAAGGAAATAGAAAACATTCTAGGATTATACCAGAGGTCTTTCTAGCTCCAGATTTCAGTATGAAGGAAAAATACCAGGTGGACAGTATGACATAGACGAGACCTTGAAAATGTGTCAAAGTCAAACAACTAAGGAGAAGGAGTAGGCAAAGAATTTTTCCACTCTGCAAAAACAAAGGCACAAGGCTGTAGGCTTGAGGGAGCATGTTTGAATGATTGGATTATAGGTATTATGGTTGGTGAGTGAATCAAAGCTTCAAACAGGACAGACAGAAAACAGGTCACAAATACCATAAAATAAAAATTGAGGAGTATGGTCCTTACCCTTCCTGGCTGTGACAGGGGCCCTAGGCTTCAGGAACTTTCTGTGTGGTGGGGGACAGCAATTCCAAACATGCAAAGCCAGATCTCTTCAAAGACATACAGAGACAAGCTGTGAATAGCCCAAGTCACAGCAGACACAGGGAAGCTGATAGTGTGGATGAATGAATATGGGAGCTGCTGTAAGGAATAATGGAAAGGCTTCCAGGTTGTCTTTCCGAGTGCAACAGAGACATTCACTGCACCAGTACTAACAAGTACAGACATGAATTAGCCATTCCAGTAGTATCCATCAATAAGCAATTAGGTTACAATGATGCGCAAACAGTACCACCTAATTATTTACAGTACTTTTAAATTATCTGAAATTACTTAAAATCCTCCCTTGCACAAAGCTGGCTTGTCACCTGATGAGAAGAGTCAGTAGTGAATCAAATCTGACCATCTGATCCACTGTGGAACCTTCGTCTTCAGACCACAGGACTCCCTAAAAAGAGATTTCATTGATCTCTTTCACCTCCTGGGTTCCCGTCATAGCTTTTTAATATTTAGTTCTATACTTATTATCCATTTATATGTTAACTTTTTTTCCAACATTTCACTTTAATTTCTTTGCTTGTTTAACAATAAGATAGGTTACTTATGGCAGCATATAAACTACTTTTGAGACAATTTAGTCAGTCTACATCTTTTGGTTGGTGAATTAATCTTAATATCAAAAGTTGTTATTGACAAGCATGTTATCTTCCTGTCTCATTGATAACTATATTCTACTTGACATATGGGTTTTGTTTCTTCCCACTTCTCTAACATATTTTTTCTGTGATCTGATAGCTTCTGTCATGCTAAGGTTTGATTTTCTTTCTCCCATGTGAATTTGTTCTAATGGGTTGTATATATATATATGTGTATGTGTATATATATATACATATATATATGCATATGTATATATATACATATATATGTATATATATATATATATATATATCCATGTTTCCTTGGTGTCAGTTGTACTAGGTAATTTTCTCATTGCTTTGGAAAAATACATAACAGAGAAAAAGGGGATTTATTATGTCTGACAGTTAATGGAAGTATCTCACAGGAATATGAGGCTGCATGCTCACACTCAGTGATCCAGGAAGAAGAAAGTGGAATCAGGCTACAGGACTGCAAAGCCTGCCACCACTGACCCATTTCTTCCAGCTGCCACCAATGACCCACCTCCCCAAAGTTCCCAAACCTTTCTTAAACATGTCAGTAAGTAAAGACCAAGCATTCAAGCACATGAATACATTGGAACATTTCCCATCCAAACTCTGGCATTCTTCCCATGGACACATAGCTATCCTGTAAAACAAAATGCGTACAGTCCACCTTCAAAAGTCCCCACAGTCTTAACAAATCCAACACTGTTCAGAGTCTCATGCAAGACTTACAGAAGTCTCTTAACTGTGAGAAATTGTCTTAAAAAAATACACTTTCAAAATATAATGCACAAATTAAACATTTGCATTCCGAAAGGGAAAAAATGGAGGTCCAGTCAAGACAGGCTAAGGCAAGACTGAGACCCGGTAGGGAAAATAGAAAATCTGAAGCTTTATGTCCCGTATCTGGAGCTTCCAGTTGCAGTGCTAAGGTTAAACAAACTTGAGCAGCCTCATGGTATGTGTGGTCTCTCTCTTGGGCTAGGTCTACAAAAAGTGCGGAGCTTTTCTCGGTGAACACCCCATACTTCGTGAATCTCCGATAGTATGGATTTTCTGCTGCATTTTAAACTTTGTCTCTACAGCTTCACACACAACACACTCCGGAGCTCCACCCGGAGAACTCCATCACACTGCATACTGCTTGGCCTAGCGCCTTCTGCAACTTCAGTACAAAACTCCTTGCCCTTCACTCTTGTATACTACGCGCCTTGCTGGTGGAAGCAATACCACATGAATGATGCTAAGTTTTTCATTGCTGGTTTAAGATGAGCCAGGTCCACTGGTCCGCAGTTGAAGCCATCTCTGTGTGCCTTCACAGCTGAACCTGAAACAACATTGCCTAAGAGTTATATTCCAGTCAACCATGCCAAAGGCTCTCTCTTTTCAGAGAGTTGCTTTTGAAATGTATTTGTGCTGTTACGTCTTCACATTTTCCATGAATGAATTACAACCACTTTGGCCACACCTACTTTGTTTTCAATATTAACTTGGATCAAGCTCCTTCAGTAAGGAGTTTTCCCAGCCTTCCAAAATTATCCAGGAACCACACATTTACATGCATGAACCTGTGAGAGACATTTCGTATCCAAACCATAAAGTTATCGTTGTAATTCTAGTGTGCTATTCTCTTTGGTACTTTATGTGGGGCTTGTCTGGTAGTGAAGAATTTCCTCACTTTCTGCTTATCTGGGAAAGACTTTATTTCCTCCAGGTTTTAAGGTTCCGTTTACTGGTGTTGTATTATTGGCTGGCAATCTTTGCCTATCAGTAATCAGAATATTTCATTTAATTGACTTTGGGACTATAAGATTTTCATTGAAAAGCTGGCTAAGTATAGATGACCTTTCATTATCTGTGACTTGACAGTTTTGCTGTTTTTTAGAATTCTTCCTTTGTCATGTACTTTCAGCATTTTGATTAAAACATATCTTGGTGAAAGGTGCTTTTTAGTTTGAGTTCTTTAGGATTCCTGAGTCTGGATGTAAATATCTCTCATCATTTTGGAAGTTTTCAGTTATTTTCCAAAATAAGTTTTTAATGGGTTTTTGCTTTTCTTCTGAAATCCCTATCATATGAATATTTGTTTAATTAACAGCATTCCATTACCAGCTTTCTTTATTCTTTTAACTCTCTCCCTTTCTATGTCTGTATTAATTGAAATGATATGCACAGTTGGCTGTAGTGGGCTATTCCTGTGATTCCAGCATCTAATACATACTGAAACATTGGAGGAGGAAGAAAAAATGGGAGGGAAGGAGGGAGGGAGGGAGGAAAGAAGGAAAGAGATAGAAAGAAAGAAAGAAAGAAAGAAAGAAAGAAAGAAAG
>CABHPP010141062.1:0-46688 GCA_902168425.1 Peromyscus attwateri
AATTTTTTTCACTTTAAAGGATAATGCTTCTTCTGCTGCCCAAAAGCATTTTGCCCTAAAGGAAGCACAGCCTAAAGTGTATGTTAAATGAAAAGATCTAAAAACTAATCAATGGAAAAGACTAATGCTAACATTGGGGCAAGGTTATGCTTCTGTCATTCCAGAAAATGAACAAAGTCCCAGATGACTCCTGATCTGATGCATCCCACCAGGACATCCAGAGACCACTGGACAAACAAAACACCTGAAGATAGATGACAAACTCATCAAGAGAAAATGTCCCAAGGGGAAGGGCAAGCCAATGACTTGGGGGAGACATCAAGACTAACTCATCAAGCTGAGACTTTGGGGAAACAGCAAAGATACAATATTGCTGAACCCAAAACAATGCTATGTTATGTATACTGATTGTATGGTATGTTAATTCTCAGCTTCCCAATGCCCTTTTACAGAGGGGATAAAAGGCACACCTGCAATAGAGGACAGTATAGTACTGTTTTGCCATGCTAAGGATTATCCTTTAGGACTAGTTGAATAAAAGATGGTGTATTATTGTGGGATATTCAATCACACTGTGAACCCCGAGTTTACATTCGAGTTAAATAAAATCAACCTTAGGTCAGGAGGCAGAGCTAGGAACTAGTTGGAAGTCTGGAAGACAGACAGAGAGACACATAGGAAGCAGTAGGGGGGGACTTTGAGTGTGGCCATCTTTTTTTGGTTTGGCAGAGTGGAAGGAAGCTCTCTTTCTGAGACACAAGTGAAGAGGGAAGATCAGCTAGTTGCTCCTCAACCTCTCTGAGCTAGCAGGTTTTCACCCCAGCCTCTGACTCCCGAGTCCTATTGATAAATAAAACAATAGAGATTTAGTTAAAAACTCTATTTGGTGGTAATGGCAGGAGGTGGATCTGGCGGGACATAAAAGTCCTACCAGGCCACTGCCTGAGAAGCAGGTCAGTAACTATTGAGCCACAGTTACTGGCTGAAACAGCAGTAGATTCAGGTGCAGCCACTGTGCCAATAGAAAAACAATTGTATATAAATATTTAGTCACAATGAAGACTATTCTGGTTGAACTAATCTAACTGATCAGTCCAAACACAATTATATGGATTTTAGCATAATTGAGTACTCCTTATAAAACTCTGATAGTGGAAGCTATAGTTGTTTGAAGATGAAAAAGGGAATACCTGATGTATTGCTTACTAAAGTCGATATTGTTGTCCTAGAATAGTGCTATCAGTTGCAATGGTTTAGAAAATAAACTCTGGCTTCATTTGGTGCATGACAGTCAAATCTTTTTGTATCAGAGGATGTGTGTATACACATCTGGGGCACTTAAGAAGAAATTCATATGGCACTAGAGTCACTCATATGCACTAAGCACAAATAGCAACAATTTCCTGGCATGTCTTTCTAGAATGTGTCATATTTTTATCATACTATTGATGGTCAAATTAGTGATTTGCATAAAGAAATAGACAAAAATATATTGTAACCTTTGAATGGCCATTGTAGTTAAGACAGCTTTCCCCTTTTTTGATCTTCTGTTAGCTATTCTTATAATTCTTTTATGCTGGCCTATATTAATTAGACTAGTCATGGAGGCAGTGCACTCAACCGTAGCCTCTATTACAGCTGCTATTTTTTTCTCAAGAAACTTAGAAATGGAGAGATGTAGAGGGCACTGAGGTCTTTGTGCTCACAGATAAGCCTGGAGAACCCAGGAATGTTAAACATGCAGGCTTTTCTCTTCAAGGAAAGGTTGGGAGTGGATGCAGTTAATAACCTGATGATATTTTCTATCTGTAGGGCCAGGTCTTACCTGAACTCCCTAGAATGTTTATCCCACACTCTTCCTCCATAGACCTTTATCTTGAGCATTGTTTAATAAAACCTATCTTCAGGAAGATGTCACATGTACTTGGTAGTTTGGTGACCTCTATGGAGACCACACCAGATCCTCCCCTAGGCCCTTAAGCTATAGAACCCATATTTGTGGAAGAGATCACATGGACTTTGCAAAATAGTTTCTACATAGTCACACTTTAAGCTTTATTGTGCACATGGAATTGAGATAATTGTTACCAGGAAACTTTTTTCCCAAAATTTAACTGTACTTAAATGTCTAAACAATAAACTTCCCTGGGATAAGACCCTAGAAGTTTGAACCAACACCAGCTACTAAATGTGTTGAAGCAGATTTCCTCCTTCCCTCATGTGGCCCACTACTCTGCTGGCAGTGGCGTTTTCAGGGACCTGCACAATGATAGAGAAGTAAGTAGGAACTTCCTGAATAGGACTCCATTTGCCAAGGAATTAAGGCCAACAACTCACTAGTGGGATCTCATAAAACTTAAAAGCTTCTGTACAGCTAAGGAAACAATCAATTGAGTAAATAAGGAACTCACAGAGTGGGAGAGAATCTTTACCAACTATACATGTGACAGAGGATTATTAGCTAGAATATATAAAAAGTTCAAAAAACAAAGAGTCAAGAAAATAAACCATCCAATTAAAATGGGCTATGGGTCTAAACAGAGAGTTCACAAGAGAAAAAATTAAAATGGCTAAGAATTACTTCAGAAAGTGTTTAACTTCTGTCTTAGTGTTTCTATTGCTGTGAAAGGATACCATGACCACAGCAACTCTTATAAAGGAAAACATTTAATTGAGGGATTGCTTACAGTTTCAGAAGTTTAGTCCATTATTGTCATGGCAGGACATGGTGGCATGCAGGTAGGCATGGTGCTGGAGAAGGAACTGAGAGTTCAGCATCTTGGTCTGCAGGTAACAGGAAGTTAACTGTCACACTAGGTGTGGCTTGAGCATACATGAGACCTCAAAGCCTGCCTCCACAGTGAGATACTTCCTCCAACAAGGCTACACCTACTCCAGTAAGACCACACTTCCTAATAGTGCCATTCCCTATGGCCAGGTATTCAAACACGTAAGTCTATGGGGGCCATACCTATTCAAACCACCACATCATCTTTAGTAGTCAGGGAAATGCAAATTAAAACAACTTTGAGATTTCATTTTACCCCAGTCAGAATAACTAAGATCAACAAAACAACTGACAACAAATGATGGTAAGGATGTGGAGGAAAGGGAACCTCATTCATAGCTGATGGGACTGAAATCTGGTACAACCACTCTGGATCAGTATGGAGAATTCTCAAAAAGCTAAAAATAAATCTACCATATGACCCAGCTATGCCACTCTTTGGCATATACTCAACATACACAGCATTCTACTCCACAGAAACCTGTTCATCAGTGTTCACTGCCAGTATATTCACAATAGCTAGGAAATGGAAACAAACTAAATGTCCTTCAACAGACAAATGGATAATGAAAATGTGGTATATATATATACACGATAGAAAACTATTCAGCTGTAAAGAAAATGCAGTCATGAAATTTGCAAATAAATGGATAAAGTTGGGAAATATTATATTAAGTGAGGTGACCCAAGCTCAGAAAGACAAAAAACGCATGTTCTTTCACATCTGGAGACCCTACCATCCTATCTTCAGATGTGAGCATGTGATTGGAGTAACCACAGAAATTAAGACAGTAAAAAAGGACCATTTGGAGGCCCTAGAGATGGGACTAGTAGGGTATAAGTGATACAAAGGGTGAACGGGGAAGGAGGGGTAGAGGCTTTAGCTGAGGAGAGAGGAGGAAACTCAATACGGGAGAGAAGAAGAGGAGGAATAAATAACACTAAGGATGGTTGAAAATGTCTTAAGGAATCATGTTATTTTATATTTACCTAAAATTATATATAATACATATAAGTCTTTGTGTACACATACATATGTAGTTTAAATAAAGTTTTGGCCCCTAGATGACTGTATTTGCCTCAAGAGCAAATGGCCATGTAACAAAAACTCCAGCACCAGGTGTGAGAGAGACCTTTTGAATGGTTGGTCTTAGGAGTCTATGGAACTTCCCTTCCTCAAAATAGAGGCTATTTCTGTTGGTGGTGGTTGATTCACAGAGGTTGAAAGTAAGTCCATATTGCTGAAGACACCATGTACTTTAGACAGAGAACTCAAATGACTCAAGCTGAATCTCAAATGAACGCTTCCTCCCTGAGGACTGTGATAGTACAAGAAGGTTCTATGCAAGCTGTCAAAGGAGAAAAGCAACCGATAGTTCTACACAGCTGTGATGCCTATGAATCACAACAATGATCATCAGGGTAAGACACTCCTACAGATGCAATAGTGGCATTCGTATCTTGGCAGTAGACAACAGCTCTCTAACAGGAGGGAAATCATATCTGGTGCTGGTAACCTAGTCAACTACCCAGGGCTAGTGAGATCATAGATCTTAGATAAAGGAGAAGCAGTTACCACTGCTTTATTGAACCAGCTAATTCCTACCTGCACTCTACTTATCCTTATACCCACAGATGAGTATAGCTCTCATCCCCACCAAAGAAGCTTCCTTTTTGCATCAGACAGACCATTACAGAAAACCACAGCTATTCAAACTGTAAAGAACGACTGACTCCTGGGTGCCCAACCCCAATGGATAGGTACATCTACAACACAGCTCCTGCACCTGGGGCTCAACATCATCATGGATGATGGAGTGGAAATTATATAAGAGCCAGAGGACCAATAAGTCTGCTGCTTTGAGAATGCATCTCCTAAAAATGACAAGAAAGCTTCACCCACAGTACTGCACCAATATGGCTACCTAAAGAAGGCACAGACGATGACAATACCATTAGACATACTAATGTGGAAGGGGAAAATCTCACAGGGCCCCACCTAGAGACAAGGAGCTGCAGGTAAATGATAATTCCTAAGAGAGGGAGAATCAGTCCTTCCCAGGGATGAGCCCCCAATTGGTTATCCAACACCAAGTGGTCAGCCCTGAAATCATACGCCTACAAGAAACATTAAATAGACTTAGCCGGTTGTGTTTATATATTTATGCATAGATACGTAGCAATTAAAATAAGGAGGAGCATGGGAGAAGTTGGAGAGAAGGGGCAGGGAAGAGGTTGGAGGGAGGAAAGAGGAGCAAATGATAAAATTAAATTCTAATTTTTAAAAATGTAATGAAAGTAAAAATAAGAAAGAAATTACAGGGATATTAAAATTGTAGGAGTCAGAGGAAAACAAAAACGCAATTCACCACTACCCCAGAATAAAATAAGGGCAATTCTAAGAGAGAAGTTGATACATAAGAGTGACTACATTAAAAAAAATCAGAAATATCTCAAATAAATAACCCAATGATGAACTTGAAGTTTTAGAAAAACAAAAATAAGATGAGCCCCAAGTTAGTAGATGAGTGCAGATAAGATAAGAACAAAAATTAATAAAAATGGAGTCGAATACAAGGAATCAGTTAAACAAAAAGCGTGAAAGGATAGGTTAGATTGACAAATCCTTAGCCAAACTACCAAAACAAAAAGAAAAAAAGATCCAAATTAATAAAATAAGAGGTTAAAAGTGCTATTATGACAAATATCACCATAAACCAGAAAGTTATCACAAAATATTTAAAAATCTATAGCCTCCCCAATTGGAAAGTCTAGGGGAAGTGGATAAATTTTATAATGCGTATGTTTTGAAAATGAACAAAGGGGATATACGCAACATAAGCAGATTAATAGTAAACAATGAAATAGAAGTAATAATAAAATGTCTCCCAGGTCAGACAGTCATGGGGGCAGGCTTTAAAACTGATATTCTACTAAACTGGAAAATCTGAAAGAAATAGATGAATTTCTAGATGCATGTAACCTACCAAAGCTAAACCAAGACGAGGTAAATAACTTAAACAGATCTATAACAACCAATGAGATAGGAGCAGTAATTAGAAATCCCCTAAATAATAAAAGCCCAGGGGCAGGTGGATTTCGTGCAGAATTCTACCAGATCTTCAATGAACTAACACCAATACTATACAAATTACCTTGCAAAACAGGAAAAGAAGGCTTCTAAACTCTTTTTACAAAAGCCAGGATTATAACAGCAAACCAGAGAGAGACAACAACATTAACAACTACTCCTCCCAGAGAATTATGTATCAATCTCCCTAATACACATAGATGCAAAGATTTCAATAAAATACTTTCAAACAGTATTCAAGGACACATCCAAAAGATCATTCATCACCGTCAAGTTGACATCACTCCAGGGACACAGGAGGTTCAGCATAAGTAAATCAAGGAAATACAACTCACCACATCATCAGAACATTTCAGTTGCTGAAGAGAGGCCTTTGACAAAAATCCAGCTTCCCTTTGTGAATAAAAATCCTGGAGAGGGGCCTTCCAGAAGAGGGGGCTGAAAGATTGTAAAAGCCAGAAGTTGGCGTGGACCCAAGTGAAAGAGTCTTCTGGCATGACAGGACAGCTACACGCACAAACTCAGAACAGCTGTGCTGAGCCCACACAAGGTCAAGCAGGTCAACATTCCAGCATGAGAGCAAAGGGCCTCAGAAGCTGCCACCCCTGTCTGTTAACAGATGAATGAAAGGCAGGGAGAAGAAGTTCAGTTTTCTTTAAGAGTGTAGTGTATGGCGACAGATATGGATCTATTCGCAGTCCTCTGCATGTTGACATCCAGTTATGCCAGCACCATTTGTTGAAGATGCTTTCTTTTTTCCATGGTACTGTTTTGGCTTCTTTGTCGAAAATGGGAGACCTTGATTTGGGGAATGTGGGGGTGTGGGGTAGCTTGGGAGGGACTCTGGAGGGTGGGAGAATCTGTGGGTGGTATGTGGCGTGAGTAGAAAATTTCTTAATAAAGAAAAAAGAAAAAAAAAAGAAAGGCTACAACCATCAAACCTTTAAAAAAAAAAAGAGTGTAATGTAATATGAGTTGCTAAATGGTCTTTTTGTAAAAATCCCAGAGCCTGATTTTGGGGTGAATGCTGAAAGATTAGAGAGACAAAGGAACAAGCCACCTCTTACCTCTAGGACTCCTCAGCCTGAAAAACTTTCCTCAGCTGAAAGACCTCTTGCTGAAAGGGGTTCCTCAGCTAAAAAGCTTTTAGTTCCTGTCTCCTCATGCCTTATACACCGTTCTCCACCCAGCCATCACTTCCTGGGGTTAAAGGAGTATGTGCTTCCTAGTACTGGTGTTAAAAGTGTATGCCACCACTGCCTGGCTCTGTTTTCTCTCCTAGACTGAGTCAATCTCATGTAGTCCAGGCTGGTTTTGAACTCACAGAGATCCAGACGGATCTCTACCTCCTGAGTGCTAGGATTAAAGTTTTGTGCCATCACTGCCTGACCTCTATGTTTAATCTAGTGACTTGTTCTGTTTTCCAATCTTCAGGTAAATTTTATTAGGGTACACAATATATTACCACAGTGTGGGGGGGGGGGGCCTGGTAGATTGACCACAGTTCAGTGAATGGCCCCACAAATATGAGTACATGGGTAGTAAAAATTGGACTTGATGAGTTATAAAAACATGAGAGGACATGAATTTGGGAGGTAATAAGGGGAGTGGATGGTAGATCTGGGAGGAGTTAGGGGGAATAGTGGAGTGAATATCAAAATACATTATATGTTTGTATAAAACTAATTCATACATGCATATACTATGCTTTTATCAAATCCACCCCTCCCTTCTCTCTAACTCTTCCCTTACCTTGCCCCATTACATTTCCCTCCCAACTTCATGTACTCTTGTTAAACCCAATGAGTCCATTCAGTATTGCCAGTACGCAGGTAGGATCATCCACTAGAGTGCAGGCAACTTATCAGGGGGTTCATCCCCAGAACTAACTTTCCCTTCCCCATCAGCCATCAGTTGCCAAAAGCTCCTCATCCATGATGTACCGTTGACTGGATTGATCTTGTGCAGGTTCTATAGATGCTGTCACAGCTACTGTGAGTTCATCTGTGCAACAACCCTGTCACGGCCAGAAAACATGACTTTTACGGTAAATGTCTACCTCTGGCTCTGATAATATTTGTGCCTCTTCTGATAAACCTAAATTATTCAGGAAGGGTGTGTTATAGAATCTCCCATTTAGGGATGAGCACTTCATGGTTTCTTATTTTCTGCACATTGACCAGTTGTCAGTCTCTGTATTAATTGTTATCTACTGCAGAAGGATGCTTCTTTGGTGAGTGTTGGGAAGTTTAATACTATGTCCATTTAGCAGAATAATAATATTAGGTTCTTGTGGTGATACATTGTGTACCCCAATAAAGCTTGCCTGGGGACCAGAGGACAAAGCCAGCCACTGTATTAAACATAGGTCAGGCAGTCTGTCATTCCTCACATTTTTTGGAAGTCCCTTGTTTGCACTTCCTCCTTACTCAGTTAATATTATTTCCTTCTCAGGTCTCTGAAGGAGTTGAAGATTAAATAATTACAGTTATAGTTTTCCTTCTTAACAAATTCAGAACAGAAACTCACTAAAGAGGTGTAAAGTTTAAGTTTGAAAGACATCAAAAGACAGTTTTTGGTTGGTAATACAAGTTAGGATAGAAAGTGAATTAGGTACATTTTGGACTCACCAAAATAGGATAGATAATGGAGTATTTTTGCTGAATTTGTCAAATGCAAATAGACTAGACATTGTTGATGTATTTATTGCTTGTATATATTGTATATAGCTATTGTCCTTATTGTATATAGTTTTTCTTATATTAGTTATAACCTTCTTTTATTATTTTAGACAAAAAAGGTGAAATGTGGTGATATATTGTGTATACCAATAAAGCTTGCCTGGGGATCAGAGGACAAAGCCAGCCTTATATTAATCACAGAGGTCAGGCAGTGGTAGCACACACCTTAAATCCTAGCATTCGGGAGACAGAGATCGATCTGGATCTCTGTGAGTTCAAGGCCACACTGGGAACAGAGCCAGGCATGGTGGCACACACCTTTAATCCCAGCATTAGGAAGGAAGGAAGATGGCAGAGCACAGAAAGGTATATAAGGCGTGAGTAAACAGGAAGTCTCTCTCCTGAAGCTGAGGATTTTGTAGAAGTAAGAACGTGGCTGGCTTGTTCTGTTTCTCTGATCTTTCAGCTTTTACCCCAGTATCTGTCTCTGGGTTTTGTTTTGTTTTTTATTATAAGATCTTTTGAGATTCATGTTACAGGTTCTTCTCTAGAACCTATCTATGACTTACACAGACACTGGTTCTGGGTCCAATTAGCAGTAGAAGATGTAAATTCTGGCTTGTGGAATAGGTCTCAAGTCCAATTAGAATATGTGTGTTTACTCCAGGAGCTTTGTGCCACTGTTGTACCAATGGGCACGTCTTTCCAGGCTGGTGTTTATCGTGGCTCACAGTTTACACCAGGGTAACAATGTTTTTCTTCTCTCCTTTAGAAGTGTAGCACCTTCTAGCAGTACGAAAGCTATCCAGTAAGTGATGAAGCTTCCAGGTCAGTACTAGCTTGATTTATCCACATTCTATGTCCCAAGTATGTGGTGTCTTCTGCAATAGGATATTACCATCAAGTTCTGGAGGATAACCAGAAGAAATAACAATATCCTGTAATGTTTTATGGGTCTATGGGATTCCACTGAATAAGAGCTTGAAAGAAGTTACCCACACCTGGCTCTGATCTTTTGTGTGATAACCCATGACACCTGGAAGAGGCATTATTCCCCCATATAGGAGAACCCCATTTAAACTATATAAATATATAGATATATATTATATATTTGATATATATATGTGTGTGTATGTATATGTGTGCATGTATATATGGGCATATGCATGTGTAGGTATATGTATAATGTACATGTATATATTTTAGAAGATTCTGAAATAATAGCTTTCTGTATGGCTTTTCAAAAGTCTTTAATGTTAGTTCTCCCTCCTCATACCTAGTTTTACCCTGCCCTCCTGTCCCCATCCCTCTTTACCCTTTTGCCCCATCATTCCACCTTCCGTCTTCAAATCACCGGTGTTCTACTATCATCTCTCCCTTGAAATCTCCTCATGGCTCTTCCTAGTTCCTTTGACTTCTTTAGACATTCAATTTAAACACACATTTCTAAAGTTCCAAAGGTACAGTCCACATATGAGAAAGCATGCAGTGTTTGTCTTCATGGGTCTGGGATACCTTGATCCGAATCATTTCCATCCATTTACCTGAAATTTTCATAATTTCAGTTTTCTTTGCAGCTAAATAAAATTCTATTGTGTGTAAGTACAATATTTTCATTGCCCATTCATCATAGCCAGCTGGGCTGATTCCATTTCCTAGCTATTGTGAATAGACCAGCAATGAACGTGAATGAACAAGGATGTTTATAGTAGGATGTAGAGTCCTTTGGGTATACACCCAAGAGTAGAATAGCAAGTGATAATAAAGATACATTTCTAGCTTTTTGAGGAAACTCCACACTGATTTCCACTGTGGTTTCAGTTTGCACTCCCATAAAACACTGAATAAATGTTCCCCTTCCTGTTGTGGAATGTTAGTTGAAGATGTATTACATTTGTTTACGCTGTGGAACATTTGTTTAATGATGCAAAGATGTGTTGCATTCTTTTATGTTGCATTTGTTTAACTCCGTGAAGCTGTGTTATTTTGCCTGTCTAAAAACACCTGACTGGTCTCATAAAGAGCTGAATGGCCAATAGGATAGGTAGGGCTGACAGGCAGAGAGAATTAACTGAAGGAGAAATCTGGGAAGAAAATATTGAGGAGCAAGAAAAGGAGAAGAAGAGGAGGACATCACGGGCCTGCCACCCATCTACACAGCAAGCCACAGAGTAAAGAAAGGTATATATAACAGAGAAAGATATGTCTTGTTAGTGCCTAAATAGAACTTTTACCTCTAAATTTTAGAGTCTTTGGTATGGGAAAGTACTCTGCAGGCTACGAAAAGAGAAACATAAATACTAACCCAGCCTTAAACCATTTGATCTTCAATGCTATCCTGCCTGAAAAATATGCTAGAGCAACAGTGGCAAAAATCTTGTGAGAATAACCAACCAAATTGTGATTTGACTTAAGGTACACTCATTGAGATGGAACCCATACCTAATGTAGCTGGGGTTATCTCCTGGTCCTGTCTGGCCCATGGCCAGGACAAATCTTTCTCACCTGCCAACCCCGCAGCTGCTCAGACCCAAATAAACACACAGATGGATATATTATTTATAAACTGTATGGCTGTATGGCTCAGGCTTCTAGCTATCCAGTTCTTATATCTTAAATTAACCCATTTCTATAAATCTATACCTTGCCACGTGGCTCGTGGCTTACTGGTGGTTTACATCCTCCTCTTCCTCCTCCTCCTCCTCCTCCTCCTCCTCCTCCTCCTCCTCCTCCTCATCCTTCTCAGGGTGGCAGCTGGCAGGTCTTCTGACTCAGCCTTCTACCTCCCAGAATTCTCCTCTCTGCTTGTCCCGCCTATACTTCCTGCCTGGTTAATGGCCAATCAGCATTTTATTTATACAGAGCGATATCCACAGCAACCTAACACTGTTTGGATGACCAAGAACCAGAGACTAGATAACCCAGAGACCTAGGGTGAAACCAAATGCTACTGGTCTTTTGTTATTGTTTGTTTGCTTTTTATTTTTCAAGACAGGGTTTCTCTTTGTATCCCCAGCTGCTCTGTAACTTGCACTGTAGACCAGGATGACCTTGATCTCAGAGATCTTATCTGCCTTTGCCTCCTCAGTTCTGGGAATAAAGGCCTACACCAACACCATCTGGCTACCACTAGTCTTTTTTTTTTTTAAGTAGTGATAAAATGACTCCTAATGACATTCTGCTATACTCATAGATCAGTGTCTTAATTACCCATTATCAGAGAAGCTTTCTCCTGCAATAGATGAGAACAAATACAGAGACCCATAGCCAGACATTATGCAGAGAGAGAGAGAGAGAGAGAGAGAGAGAGAGAGAGAGAGAGAGAGAACTTAAAACATACAGTTCCAAATGGTATGTCTCCATCAAATCCATCCCCTCTGAACTCAAAGAACCCTGTGGAAAAAGGGGAAAGGAGAGAATGTAAGAGCCAGAGAGGATGTAGGACACCCAGAAAACAAGTCCCTCTAAATCAAATGAGCAAAGCTCATATGAACTCACAGAGACTGAAGCAGCATGCATAGGGCCTACATGGGTCTGCACCAGGTCCTCTGTGTATATATTTCAGCTTTCAGTTTAATATTTTTATGGGACTACTGAGTGTGTGAACAAGTGGATCTCTGATTCTTGTGCCTTCTCTTGGACTGTTTTCCTTCTGTTGGTTTGCCTTGTCCAACTTCAATGTGATGGGTTTGCTTTATCTTATTATATTATATTTTGAGAAGGAGAAGGAGGAGGAGGAGGAGGAGGAGGAGGAGGAGGAGGAGGAGGAGGAGAAGAATAAGAAATAGAGTACAGATCTCTCCTTAACATACTCACTTCATATCCTTCTGATGCAGAAATGGGATTACTTGGTCATAGGGTAGTTAGTCTGTCTAAGTCAGTGGTATATTGCTGTGAAGAGACATGACCACAGTAACTCTTACAAAGAAAATCATTTAATTGGTTCAGAGGTTTGGCCCATTGTCATCATGGAGGGAGCATGGTGACATGCAGACATTCATGGCAGTGGAGAAGTAGCTAAGAATTCCACATCCAAATCTGCAGGAAGCAGGAAGAGAGAGACTCTAGGCCTAATGTGGGCTTTTGAAACCTCAAAGCTCACCCCCAGTGACACATTTCCTCCAACAAGGCCACACCTCCTAATCCATTTCAAATAATGACACCCCCTGGTGACTAAGCATTCAAATATATGGACCTATGGGTGTCATTCTTATTTAAACCACCACATTGTCCTTTAATGTTTCAAGGAAATGCAATACTATTTTCATAATTAATGCATTAGTTTACACTCCCATCAACAATGTAGACTGGTTCTCCTCTCTGTCAAACCACACCAGCATATTTTATCATAAGTAATTTAGGTAAGAGCCTTATCTTAATGAGCTGAATTGATATGTCCAAATTTTGATTTGTAAAGCCTCAGGAATTAATGAAGGTGAACATTTTTAATATGTAACCTATTTTATCTCCTCTTTAAAAATGTTTGTTTTAGATTTATACTCAATTTTAATCTTATTGTTTTCATTAGTATAGAATTTTAGAATCCTCAATATAGTCAACATATAATCAACTTTTCCAATATACACTTTGCAAATAATTTCTCACGTTGGTTAGGTTGTTTCTTCAGTCTGTTAATTGTTTCCTTTGCCACACATAAGATTTTAAATTGTTGTAAACTCATTTTTCTATTTTTTCTTTTGCTTCCTGTACTTTTAGAAATTTATACAAAATTATTCTTTCCTAGTCCAGTGAATTTCCATTACAGGAAAGTATTTCTGTTAAGGGATTCTAGTGAATATGTATCCCAAGGTAATAGGTTTTAGGTTTTGATGCCTTTTGATTTGGTTTCATAGATAGTATGTGATGAGATCAAGCTTCATTCCTCTGCATATGGCTATCTAAGTTCAAAAAATAATTTACAGAAATGAATCTTTTATGAATGTGCAGCATTAGACCACATTTGTAAAAGCTGACTCTACATGCTGAGTTTAGCTTTTAGGTTTTATTCTCTGTTCTATGTGACTGCATTTATGGCCTTAGCCTACATCATGCATTTTGGATTATTATAACACTGTTGTATACTTTCAGATCAAGTATAATAGTAAAACTTTGTGCTTTGAATTTTGTTCTCAGGATTGTCTTGATATTTTGTGGTGCTGAATACATTTAGAAAATGTTTATTTTTTTATATTTCTATTAAAAAATAGCATTTTTTTTGCGACAGGGTTTCTCTGTATAGCCCTGGCTGTCCTGGAACTCACTCTGTAGACCAGGTTGGCTTCCAACTCACAGAGAGCCATCTGCCTCTGCCTCCCAAGTACTGGGATTAAAGTCATATGCCACCACTGCCTAGAAGTATTGATCTTTTGATGGAGATGGGATTCCATTATCACCTTCAGAGAAATGCTTTTCAATTATCTAAATTCTTTTTATTAAAACTATTCCAATAAACTCCCAGTGGGACAACTAGGACATTATTTCTTTCATATGTGGAAATATATTTAAATGTGTGTGTGTATGTGTGTGTGTGTGTGTGTGTGTGATGAAACTCTTAAGAAGATCATTCACAAATTGTAAAGAAAAGATCTTAATACAGGAAATTTAGAGTTGGAAAAGCATATATATATATATATTACATTAAAACAGAAATGGGATACAATTTGAGAGGAAGACATGAACCATCAGAAATATGTTGTGAGGAGTTGGGAAGGGTGGTGATTGAGAATATTATTTAATGGCATATGTCTGTGAGGAAGTCACAATTAATTACTTATAGTGATTTTTTCACTTTAGAAATAATTTTTTTAATCCTTTGAGATAAATTTTCAGAAAGTTAAAGAAAGATCTTATTTTAAACAATTAGCAAATTCAAATCAAGACATTGTAGTATTACAAAATAAAGGAAGATTGGCTTTTAAGAAGGAAGGAGTGCTCAGTTTAATCAGTTCTTATAAATCTAGGAGAACAGATAAGACAATGATTTTACACTTAAGTTACAAAAAGGGAAAGGTCTCTTTCAATGTAACTGACAAAATTCTTAATAAAGAATTAAAATTAATGCTATATATATATTATATATAGGCTTCTTTATCTAAAGTCAGGTGTGAGTATGGGCCTGGGATTACATCTGGATCTGCAATTTCATTCTATTAATCTGTGTGTGTGTGTGTGTGTGTGTGTGTGTGTGTGTGTGTGTGTGTGTGTGTTTTACTCCAGTACTATGCTGTCTTTAACACTGTGGCTCTGTAGTAAAACTTAAAATCAGGAATGGCAATATATTCTGATTTATTGTTCAGGGTTGTTTTGGCCATCTTGAATCTTTTGTGTTTTTATATGATTTTAAAGGTTTTTATTTTTCAATTTCTCTGAATAATTGCATTTTAATTTTGATATGGACTGCAAGGACTTTGTATACTGCTTCTGGTAGGCTGGCCATCTTTACCACATTAATCCTTCTAGTCAACAAGCATGGAAGGGCCTTCCATCTTCCAGTGTCTTCCTCAGTTCTTTTCTTCTCTGTTTTAGTTTTCATTGCATAGGGCTTTCACTTCTGTTCTGGTTAGTTTTTGTCAACCTAACATAAACTACAGTCACCTAGGAGCAGGCAACTTGAGGAACTGCTTCCATGTCTGTGTGGCATTTTCTTGGTTGTTGATTGATGTGGAAGCGTGAGAGGGCCCACCCACCATGGATGCTGCTGCCTGGTAGTCCATCCTGGGATGTGTAAGAAAGGTAGATAGGCCTGGGGACAAGCAGGAGTTAGCAGCTTTCCTCCAGGGCTCCTGTCTCTACTCCTGCTTGAGCTCCTGGCCTGACTTCCCTCATGATGGGCTGTGATCAGGACACATGAGCCAAATGAACCCTTTCCTCCACAAGTTGGTTCTGGTTAGCATTTTATTAAAGCAACAGTAACTTGAGTAGAATAACTTCCTTGGTTAGGTTTGTTCCTAGTTTTTCATTTTGTTTTGCCTATTTTGGGGGGGCGTGGGGTGAGATTATTTTTCTATCTGAATATCATTGCTTGTAATTGATCTATATAACACTTTGGCCATTCTTAGTTTAATTTTGGCCTGTTGTGTCCATTTCTTGTATGTTATCTAATTTGGTAGAATATAGATTTTTGCAGTATGTCCTTATAATCCTCTGCATTTTATTGGTGTCTATTATGTTTCATTTTTCATGTCTAGTTTTATTAATTTGGTTTTCTTATATTTAAATCTAATTAATCTTATCAATAAAAACCAGGGGTCAGAGAAGCAGGGGACTAGCCACCAGTGACTTCCTACCTTTCTGGTTCCTCTGAACAAAAGGCCCAAGATCATCTCTTTTTTTTTTTTTTTTCAGAGCTGAGGATCAAACCAGGGCCTTGCGCTTGCTAGGCAAGCACTCTACCACTGAGCTAAATCCCCAGCCCCCCAAGATCATCTCTTCACTCTGCCTTATCACTTCCTGTCTCCTCTCTGTACAGACCTCCAGACTGCTATGGTCAGCTAGTGGCTAGCTCTGCCCTCTGAGTCCAAACAAGCTTTATGCGTCAGAACACAATCAAAATATCACACATTTCCCTCTTTTTTGCCTAAATAAAAAGCGAAGGTTTTAAATAACATAGAAAAACTATATACAATAAATACCATAACTATATACAAATATATACAGGCAAAAATTACATTAACAATGTCTAGTCTGTTAGCACTTGACAAATTCAGAGAAAATGCTCCATTAGTTGTCCTATCTTGGTGAGTCCAAAGTCTTGTACCTAATTCACTTTCTAATCTAACTTGTATTACCAACCCAAAACTATCTTTTAATGTCTCTCAACTGTATATACTTTACACCTCTTCTGTGAGTTTCTTTTCTAAATTTGTTAACAAGGAAAGTTATAACTATAACTATACCGTCTTCAACTTCATCACAGACCTCATAAGGAAATAATATTACCTTAGTAATTAGGAAGTGCAAAGCAAACAATTTCCAAAAGTAGGAAATGACAGAAATAGTTGGCTCCCTGGATAGTCGCCCGATGTTCCTCTATAACATTGGGGCATCCATCTTCGGCCTACAGGCCTAGAGTATCTGACAGACTTTTCAGTGAAGCAGAATTTCTTAAAGACTGTCCCACCTTGTCATGGCAAAGTTCAGCAGTCACTTTCTTTTGTGTCCTGCTTGTCCAATTTGGACAGCATACTGTCAACAGTTGAGGCAAGGACACTTCCTTGCCCAATGGCTAACTTTTGCCACAAAGAAAGTAAACAGCATATGAAGTTTCCTCAGTGCCTATTATCTTTTCTGAAGTAGATTGGTGCTGCCAAGAGCAGATATGTTTCATTGTCATTAGAAAATGTTATGTTATTTTTAAAAAAATTTTGTTATCTGTAGCTCTCTGAAGTGTTTGAAGACTACCTATTTGTCTAAAATATATCTTTTTGACCTTGAAAACATACCTGACTACAAGTTTGATTGTAATAGGTGACTAACTACTAACTTACATTTCTTTAGTATCCCAAATAGTTTGTAATAATAACTTTCAAGGAGTAGAAATTTGCATTACATTGTTAAATGAACTGTATAGGTACAATACCTTGAACAAGAGTAGAAATGTATGTACAGTATTCTCTAACAAAAATAACCTTAAATTTGTATCAAATATACAAAAATATCTTAAACAAAAGTAGAAACATATATACAGTATAACAAAAATAACCTCAAATTTGTATCAAGATACAAAAATCCATACCACTATAAATATTTAAGACTGGTAGTTCCTTTTTTTGGTTTAAAAGTAGATTCAATAATCTACCCTTTTTTCCTATCATTTCCTTACGACCCCCTTTTTCTTTTCAGAATAAGATCCCTGAATCTAATTTCCTTTTTTCCTGACCATTACCAATAATAACTTATAACTAACCCCCCTAAATGATGGCAAATGTCCATAACTCACTGGATGACCAAAAACTACCCACCCCACCTCTTGGGAATAAGGGCATCACATTCTTAAAGTTACTTCCTGTTGTCTGGGGGTGACAGCATCTTTAGGGGACTCTGAAAAAATTGGGAAAATTGTCAAGTCCTGGAAGAGTTAGCTGTACCATTCATGGTTGAGTTTCTGTGTAATAGGAAAGTGCAGGGCTTATCTAAAGTCCTAGCTAGAGCAGTCAGTGAGGCTGGACCATCTCAGCTAGCCACCTTGAGATTGTCCTGAGAAGTTTTAAGTACAAATCTGATCTTTGGGTGGTGTTTGTCAGCTTAGTGGTGTTACCATAATCCAGGTGGAATCACTGTTGTGGGGCCCCATCCTCCTTTTGGAGACCTCAAAGGTCACTGTTAGGCATGGTTAGGTTCACTGCAGAAAACTTAAACATTTTAAATGTCATAATGCAGCAGATCTCAAAGAGGTTAAAGGACTATTGCTATATACATCCAGAGCACAAAAACTTAATTCCTAATTACCTGATAGAGACTCAAACCCAAAATCATGTACAAGAAGCTAGATGAAGCCTTTTTCTAGAATGAGTTAGTACTCTATATGACCATTAGTATCATGATAAAAAGTTTAAAATATATGTATATATATTAATTTTATAAATTTTGAGATAATATTTATACCTTAAGAAAAGTTTTAAAGATTCAAAATAAAACCAAGAAATTATGAGATTAGTGGCAATAGAATAATCTCTAAATTTGGTTTCTCTCTGTCATACATCAAGTGGCTCTTCTAATATGAGACAGAGATTTTGGATTTTCCTTTTAACAAACAAGCATGCCTTGGTTTAGAGATAGAGAGAGCCATACTCCAACTCCAAAGCCAGCTTTAATTTTTAATTGAACTGGAACTATAAAAAAAACCATTTGCATTATATGCCTATAGAGAACAGCAGAAACAAACATTTGGAAAGATTTATGAAATTTTATTCTGTTGGAAATGTGATATACCAATAGGCCAACTTATTCTTTTTCTTGAGATATTTTCTCTGGATGATTCATCCTTTTTCTAAAGATGTCTCATTTGTCTAGTGGTCTTTGGGTTTCTTAGCTGGATGCTTTCATTCTCCTGGAAAGACAAAAACAAAACCTTGCTCCAACCCTAATTTGGGGGAGTTTCCCTTTTGGCCAGTTATATCTGATAAAATGAAAAGCCTTTATTAGTCTTATAAGTTAGTTTAGAGTGAAGGGTCATGCTGGTTGTTAAACTATCACCTCTTCTAATCAAGAGGTCTCTCTTGTTTGATTCTAATCTTCATAATATTTGCTTTATGGTTTCTCCTGAAATTTTTGTTTTATCTTCTAAAGCTATTCTATCATCCAGGCAGTATGGTTTTTTACAATAGGTGTTAGGTCCTTTAATTGCTCTGGATAGGAGTTTATCCCATGGTGACAGGGAATGATTGAACCAAATCTGACATGGGGGTTGCAAGAGGCCCCCCAAGGTATTTCCCAGTGGCAAAGGGTTACCTTGTCTGTCTCTTGTTGTTATACATTCATTGGTCCAGTGTTGGCCTTTACCACACCTGCATACTCTAGAAGACAGGGGTCTTCTGTTTGGATTATTCCTAGAAAAAAACATTGTTTCTAGGCATGCCCTGTCTGCAATCCCTTTTTAGGTGATCTTGTTTGCCACAACTAAGAACCTGACATTTTGATTTTTCTTCAAGCCTCTAGAAACCACCTCTCCTATCCAAGCATCATCATGGTTATAAGATTCAATATTGACTGTATCTCAGATCTATTCCTCTATGGGTGTTGATCTTGTCCTTAAAAGCTTACCTATTCTTTTGCATTGTGAATTAGCATTTTCAAAAGCCAAGTATTCAATTATTTGTCTAGCTTCTGAATTTTGTATCATTCTATTTACAGCTGAAGTCAATCTCTGTCAAAAAAAATCAGCGAGGATTGCTTTTGGGTCCTGTATAACTTTAGTAAATGACTCAGTTCTCTTTCTGACTTCTTCAATTCTGTACCAAGCATTCAAAGCCACTGCATGGTATAGAGCCAGGGTGTAACCCTCATATAGAGACTGTATTTGTACATTAGCATAATAACCCTCTCCAAGAAGTTGTTCTTGGGAGATTTCAATACATCTAGCCCTACTTCATTGTTCAATGGTCCTAGCCTCATTTCCCACTGGGTCCTCCACTGTAATTGAGGACCAGGTTCCAAAACTGCTGTAACCTAGTCTTTCCAGTCTTGTGGGATGATTCTCTTACTAGTTGACCATGAATTTAACATCTGCTTCACAAAAGGTGAATGCATACCATATGAGACTATCCCTTCCTTAAATCTCTTCAAATCTAACATTTCCACAGGAATCCAGTCAGTTTTTACATAGTCTTGGGGATACCTGTCATTTGGCAGTTGTTTCCATAAGGTGACTGGGTAAATTAAGGTTGGTTGTTTGATAACCTTGGGCTGTTCCTCTCTAATTTTGTAATGTAATAGTGAGGTTGATTCTCCTTTAAATTCCTCTGTCTGTGTCTGAATATCTCTATCATCTGTTTTAGTACATTTTTCCAAGTTTTGTAACTTATCAGTCAAAACAGCAATAATTCCTCTAGTAACTTTTAAAGGCCTGTTTCTTGGCATTCATATCAAGCAACTTTTTAGGGATAAAACAAGAATTACCAATAATATTGACATTACAGAAATCTCATCTAAGTTAATTATCCCCTCATTTAATTGTTCCATTTTTAAACCATCCATTGTGTAATCATACAGAGAATTAACTCCCTCCATTGTAATAGTGTTTCCCATTTTGCAATATGGGGAAAAACTCTTTTTTAAAAAACTAATTCCCCCCCTTAAGAATTCCCAGTTGTCTCACCAAATATGCTGACAATGACAGAAAATTGTGAGATTGGCTGGCACTGCATAGCATATCTGAGCGAAGAACACAGGCAGTGCACAGCCTGGCTGAGGACAGCTACAGCTGCTTAGCATGTAGCTGTGAGGTGAGAGTGTTTGGCAGTTGCAGCAACAGTAGAAGCCTGAGAGGTTGTCAAGGCAGCTACCTAGTGTGGCAGGCAGCATCCCAAGGAGGGGGTCCAGGGGAAGCCTGAAACCCACAGGGACAGGGAGCTAGCTATCGGAAAAATGCATACAGGGAATAGTGTGGAAGAAGCATGTATGGCAGGAGCTGCCTGAAGGCAGAACTAGCCAGTGATGAGGGACTAACTCTGGCAGTGTTTGGAGCCCAAGAGCCTATGGAAAATGCTATAGAGAGGCTGCAACAAAAAAATCCCAGACTTGCTCAGAGGGCTTGGAGAAGAAAAGGAAAAGCTGGTGGCATGGTGTCTCCAGCAGGAGGGTATGTGCTGGTGGCTGCAAAGCCACAGGCAAGGGACTATTTTGTGAATTCATGCCCTAAAAGTTGTATGCCAGATGATGCATAAATCTAATTAATCTTATCAATAAAAACCAGAAGTCAGATATCAGGGTAAAAACCTGAAAGATCAGAGAAGCAGGGGAGCAGCCAACAGTGACTTCCTACCTCTCTAGCTCCTCTGAACAAAAGGGCCTAAATCCTCTCTCCACCCTGCCTTATCATTTCCTCTCTCCTCTCTGTACAGACCTCTAGACCTCTATTGTTAGCTAGTGGCTAGCTCCACCCTCTGACTCCAAGCAAGCTTTATTTGTCAGAACACAATCAAAATATCACACTACAGTTTTCTCTTTTTATTGTTTAGTTAACTTAGCTAAAGTTCTGACAACCTTGTTAATCTTTTCAAAGAACTGACTCTTTGTTGATTCTTTGTGTTGTTTTTCTTGTTTCTATTTCATTAATACCTATTCTTATCTTGGTTATTTCTTCCTGTTTACTGTCTTGCAGTGTTGTTTGTTCTTGTCTTTCTGAGACTTTAAGGTGCATCATTAAATTACTTGTTTGATTATCTGTGGGGTGTTTTTTTAAAAAAATATAAAGAGTTAGAGCTATAAACTTTCTCTCAGGACTTCCCTCCTTGAATCCTACAGATTTTTTTCTTATTTTTTTATTTTTACATCCCAACCATAGTTTTTCCTCTCTCCTCTTCTCCAAGACCCTCTCCCCTTCCCTCCCCTCTGCCCCCCTTCCACTCCTCTGTTTCTCTCCAGAAAAGGGCAGGCCTCCCATGGATATCAACAAAACATGGCACATCAAGTTGCAGTGAGACTAGGCAGCTTCCCCCATATTAAGGCTGGACAAGGCAACCCAGTATGAGGAAAAGGATCCCAAAAACCAGCAAAAGAGTCAGACACAGCCCCTGCTCTCACTATTAAGAGTCCCATAGAAAGCCAACCTACACAACTGTAACATATATGCAGAGTTCCTAGGTCAGTCTCATGTAGGCTCCCTAGTTTTTGTTTCAGTCTCTGTGAGCCCCTATGAGCCCAGGTTAGGTGATTTTGTGGGTTTTCCTTTGATGTCTTTGACTCCTCTGGCTCCAGCAATCCTTCCTCCCCCTCTTCCATAGGATTCCCTGAACTCCATCTAATGTTTGGTTGTGGATTCCTGCATCTGTTTCCTTCAGTTGCTGGATGGATCCCTTCTGATGACAATTGGGCTAGGCACCAATCTATGAGTAGAGCAGAATGACATTACAGATCATTACATTGCCTTTTTTTGGTCAGTCATGTTTGGTTCTTTTATAGGTCTCTGGGATATATAGCCTTTGGGTCTTGGCCATCCAGGCACTGTCAGGGGTAGGCCCCCTCTTGTGGCATGGGCCTCAAACTGGACCAGTCATTAGTTAATCATTCCCACAATTTCTGCCCCCTTTACCCCAGCACATCTTGTAGGCAGGACAAATTGTAGCTTAAAGGTTTTATGGCTACGTTGGTGTCCCACTCTCTCCACTAGAAGTCATGCCTGGTTACAGATGGCTAGTTCAGGCTCCATATCTCCCATTCCTAGGAGTCTTAGCTTGGGTCATCCTCATAGATACCTGAGAGTTTCCCTTGCACTAGATTTCTAGCTTATAGATACCTGAGATGCCCCCTCAATTTCATTTGTCTATCCCAGTATTCTCTCCCTCCATCCTCCCCCAACTGATCCCTCCTGTTTCCATCCCCCAACCTACCTCACCCATCCATCCTCAATGTCTATTCTATTTCCCTTTCCTAGGGAGATCTGATTGTCCCTCTTGAGACCTCCTTGTTACTTAGCTTCTCTGGGTCTGTGGGTTGTAGCATGGTTATCCTTTACATCTAATATCCCCTTACATGCCATATTTGTCTTTCTTGGTCTGGGTTACCTCACTCAGAATGATTTTTTTTCTAGTTGAATCCATGTGCCTGCATATTTCATGATGTTTTTTTAAACAACTGAATAATACTCCATTGTGTAATGCACTACATTTTTTTAATCTATTCTTTAGTTGAGGTACATCTAAGTTGTCTCCAGTTTCTAGCTATTATGAATAAAACCACTATGAACATAGTTGAGCATGTGTCCTTGTGGTAGGATGGAGTGTCTTTTGGGTTTATTCCCAGGAATAGTACAGCTGGATCTTGAGGTAGATCAATTCCCAGTTTTCTGAAATGCTATCATATTGATTTCCATAGTGGCTGTACAAGTTTTCACTCTCAGCAGCAATGGAGGAGTGTTCCCCTTGCTCCACCTCTTCCCCAGGATGAGGAAGTATCACTTTTGATCTTAGCCATTCTGACAGGTGTAAGATGGAATCTCAGAGTCATTTTGATTTTCATTTCCCTGATGGCTAAAGGTGTTGAACATTTCTTTAAGTGCTTTTCAGCCATTTGAGATTCCTCCATTGAGAATTCTCTATTTAGATCTGTACTCCATTTTAAAATGGGATTATTTGATTCGTTGATGTCTAGTTTCTTAAGTTCTTTATATATTTTGGAAATTAGCCCTCTGTCAGATGTAGGGTTGGTGAGAATCTTTTCCCATTCTGTAGGCTGCCATTTTATCCTATTAATAGTGTCCTTTGCCTTATAGAAGGTTTTCATTTTCATGAGGTCCTATTTATTATTGATCTTAGTGTCTGCATGATTGGTGTTCTGTTCAGGAAGTTGTCTCCCATGACAATGCATTCAAGGCCATTTCCCACTTTCTCTCCTGTTAGGTTCAATGTGTGTGGTTTTATGTTGAGGTCTTTGATCCACTTGGACTTGAGTTTTGTGCAGAGTGATAGATTTGGATCTATTTGCAGTCTTGTAAATGCCAACATCCAGTTAGACCAGCACCATTTGTTTAAAATACATTCTTTTTTTCCATGGTATAAGTTTGGCTTATTCAAAAAAAATCAGATGTCCATAGGTGTGTGAATTTACTTCTGGGTCTTTGATTTGATTCCATTGATCAGCCTCCTTGTTTTTATGCCCAAACCATGCAGTTTTTATTACTATAGCTCTGGAGAAGACCTTGAAATCAGAGATGGTGATACCTCTGGAAATTCTTTTATTGTACAAGATTATTTTAGCTATCTTGGGTTTTTTGTTTTTCCATATGAAGTTGAGTATTGCTTTTTCAAGGTCTGTAAATAATTCTGTTGGGATTTTGATGGGGATTGCATTGAATTTGTAGATTACTTTTGCTGAGATGGTCATTTTTACTATATTAATCCTACCAATACATGAGCCTGGGAGGTCTTTCCAATTTCTGATATGGTCTCTAATTTCTTTCTTCAAAGACTTGAAGTTCTTGTCATACAGGTTTTTTTTTACTTGATTGGCTAAAGTTACATCAAGATATTTTATATTATTTGTGGCAATTGTGAAGGATGTTTCTTTCTCAGCCTATTTATCATTTAGATATAGGAAGGCTATGGACTTTTTGAGTTAATTTTGTATCCACCCACTTTGCTAAAGGTATTTATCAGCTGTAAGAATTCTCTGGTTGAATTTTGGGGCCACTTATGTATACTATCATATCATCTGCAAATAGCAATATTTTGACCACAGCAAATCTTATAAAATAAAACATTTAATGGAGGTGGCTTACATTGTCAGATGTTTAGGCCATTATCATCATGGTGCAACATGATGCTATGCAGGCAGACATGGTGCTGGAGAAGTATCTGAGAATCCTACATCTTGGCTTGCACGCAGCAGGAAGTGGTCTGAATTACTGAATGTGACTTGAGCAAATATGAGACCTCAAAGCTCACCTCCGCAATGACACATTTCCTCCAACAAGGCAATACCTACTCCAACAAAACCACACCTCCTAGTAGTGCCACTCCCTATGAGCTTATGGGGGCCAATTACATTCAATATACTGCCACATAAGGTTAAACATTTCCAAACAAATCATTATGAGACAAAGCAACTCCAAAATGCTATTGAGTTTGTTTTTTGTTGGCTATCTACTGTTGTACACAAAGCCTGCCCTTAAGTGTAGTTTGTTATACACAGTGAGACTCCATTGGATAAAACTAAATTTTAAATTTTGCAAGTGGTTAACACTTAGAGATAGCTTCCGTGTTAGGAATCAGGGCTCATGCCCACTTCCTCTATCAGTACTGGGACTGCACCTGGCTTGAACCTGTGAAGGCCCTGTGTGTGCTGCCACAGTCTCTATGAGTTCATATGTGCATCTGTCCTGTTGTGTCTGGAAGGCACTGATTTCCTTATTTTTTTCATCCCACTGGCTCTTAAAGTTTTTCCATTCCTCTACTGAAGAGTGACTTGAGCCCTGAGGGGAGGGGTCCACTGGAGACATCCCATTTAGGACTGAATATGCCAAGGTCTCTCACTATCTGCACATTGTCCAGGTGTGTGTCTCTGCACTTGTTCCCATCTCCTGTAGGAGGCTTCCCAGATGCTGACTGAGAGAGACTCTGATCTATAGGTATAGAAGAATGCTGTCAAGCGTCATTTTATTGCTATATTCCTTTAACAGAACAATAGTATTTTGTTTTCCTCTGGGTCCATGGCCTATCTGGTCTTAGGATCTTGGCCAACCAAACAGTTCGCACATGGGTTACATTTTATGGAGTGGGCCTTAAATCCAATCAAAGAATAGCTGGTTACTTCTATAACTTTTGTGCCACTATTGAAGTATCATATCAAGGAGGCAGGTCAACAATGTAGACTGAAGGATTTGTACCTGGGTTGGTGATTATCTTTCTCCTTAGGTATATTCAGAGTACCTTCCAGTATCATTAACACAAGTCAGTAGTGGTGAACTTCTCCATATTCAGTGAGATATGTAGGAACTGTCTTCAGCAATAGACCTCACTGTGAATTTGTAGATAGCAGCCAACAGCCTTTGTTATTTTATCTAAGTTGTTCTATTTACCAATAAAAACTCAGGAGTCAGATATTGAGGTGAAAACCAGGTAGATCAGAGAAGCCAAGAAGCAACCAACTGACCTTCATTTTTGGCCAGAGACCCAGCAAGAAAGCATGTCTCCTTCTGTCCTAAACCAAAAAGACCACGAATCTCTAAGTCCCTCCCTGCTCCTTTCTGTGTGTCTCTCTAAATGTACTCTTGGCTCCTTGTATTCTCTATCACTAATTCTTGTCAACCAGTCACTGGCTTCACCCCCTGATCCAAGGTTGATTTATTAACACAGGCTCGAGGTTTCACAGTGTGCAGCATTTCCCTCTTTTGTCCAAATAAAAAGGAAAGGTTTTAATTCTAACATAATAAAACTATATACAGTAAAAATAATCATCAAGGAAGAATTACATCCACAATGTCCAGTCCATTTGTATTTGGCAGTTTTGGAGAAAGTACTCTATATCTATCCTATCTTGATGAGTCTAAAGTTTTGTACCTAAATCACTTTCTATCATATCTTGTATTACCAGCCTAAAAATATCCTTTTAGACCTTAAAACATTTTCTTAGATACACAACTTAAACTTTTATGTCTCTCAACCTTATAAACTTTACATCTCTCTTGTAAGTTTCTTTTCTGAATTTGATAACAAAGAAAACTGTAAGACTATACCAATATAGTCTTCAACACCACCAGAGACGTGCAAAGAATGAAATAACTGAATAAATAGGAAGTACAGAGCAAGTAGCTTTCAAAACTATAGAAATGACAGAGACAGCTGGCTACCTGGAGAGTCACCCAAGGTGCTTCTGCAACATTAGAGCATCCATCTTCAGCCTACAGGCCTAGAATATTTGACAGACTTTTCTGTGAAGCAGGAATTTTGAAGGACTGGCCTACTTTGTCTTGGCAAAGCTTGGAAGTGAGCTTCCTTTGTTTCCTGCTTGTTCAATTTGGACAGCATACTGTCAGCAATTGAGGCAAAGACAGTTTCTTGACCAGTGGCTAGCTTTGCCATATTGAAAGCAAATTCCGTATGGAGGTTCTTTGATGCTCATCATCTTCTCTGAAATAGACTGATATTGCCAGGAGCAGATGTGTCTTATTGTCATGAAACGCCTTATAGTATCAAAACATTTTAAATACCATACTGTGTAGATCTCTGAAGTGTTTGAAAACCACCTATCTATCTAAAATATATCTGTTTGACCTTGAAAACATATCTCACATGGCTACAAGTTTGATTTTTATAGATGACTAACTACAAACCTGCATTTCCTAATTATCCTAAAGAGTTTGTAATAATAGCTTTCAAGAAATAAAACTTTACATTACATTTTTAAATGAATTGCATAAGTACAATACTTTAAACAATAGTAGAAATATATTTATACAGTATGTAATAACAAAATAAACTTAAATTTGTATCAATATACAGAAATCCATACCAATGTAAAATATTCAAGACTAGTAGTTGCTTTTTAGAAGATCAATAATCTACTCTTTTATCCTACTGTTCCTTCTTACTTTTCATTCCCCATCCCCATTTTTTCCAACACTATTTGGAAATAAAAGGTGCATAGAGAAAGGAAAAAGAAGGAAAGAAAGAAATCCCTTAATCTAACCTCCTTTGTTTAGTTTCCTCACTAACAATGACCAATAACAGCTTGAAACTAACCCCTATAAACAATGACAAACACCAATAACCCACCAAATGACCAAAAAACACCTACCCCACCTCTCGAGAATGTAGAAGTCATGTTCTTAAAATTATTTCCTGTTGTCTGGAGGCAACAGCATCTTTAGGGGACCCTGAGAAAATTGGGATAATGGTCAAATCCTGGGAGATCTAGCTGTATCATTTGTTGAGATCTAGCTGTATCATTTGTTGTCCAGTCTCTCTGTGATGGGAAAGTGCAGGGATTATTTCAAGTCCTGGCTGGAATAGTCTATGAGGATGGATCATCTTAGCTAACTACTTTGGAGTTGTCCTAAACAGTTTGTAGTCCAATACTGATCTTTAGGTGGTGTTTGTCAGCTTAGCAGCTTTACCACAATCCAGGTGGGATTGTTATTGTGGGGCACCATCATCTTATTGGAAACTTCAAAGATCACTGCCAGGAATGATAATGGTTCACTGCACAAAATTTAACATTTTAAATGTCATATGCAGCATATCTTTGAGAGGTTAAAGGATCACAATTTGTCAAATACTTACAGGGTACACAAAATTAGTTCCTAGTTATCTGCTTCAGACTCAACCATGAAAACACATATAGGAAGCTAAATGAAGCTTATTTTTGAATTAGTTAGTATTCTGTATGAGCACTAATATCACAACAGTATATATATATATATATATATAATATCTTATATATTTTGAGATGTTTATACCTTAAGAAAAGATTTGAAGAATCAAAATAAAACCAAAGGATTATGATACAGCATAAATCTTAATTGGTCTTAATAACAAAAATCCAGAGTCAGATATAGGGGAATATGCTGAAAGATCAGAGAGACAAAAGAGCAAGCCACAGCCACCACCTTTCACCTTGCCAATTCCTCAGCCTGAAAGAGACTGAGCTCTTGTCTCCTCCTGCCTTATATGCGTCTCTCTGCCCAGCCATATCACTTCCTGTCTCCACCTCCCTAGTACTGGGATTAAAGGTGTGAGATCCCAAGTGCTGGGATCAAAGGTGTGTGCCACCACTGCCTGGCTCTGTTTCTCTTTTAGACTGGATCAATCTTGTGTAGCCCAGGGTGGCCTTGAACTCACCCAGATCTGTCTGCCTCTGCCTCCCAAGTGCTCGGATTAAAGGTGTGTGCCACCACTGCGTGGCCTCTATGGTTAAAAAGTGGCTCAGCTCTGCACTCTGATCTTCAGGCAAGCTTTATTTGTTAGATCACAAACAAAATATCACCACATTTCCCCTTTTTTGCCTAAAATAAAAAAGGTTGGCTGGGCGGTGGTGGCGCACGCCTTTACTCCCAGCACTCGGGAGGCAGAGGCAGGCAGATCTCTGTGAGTTCGAGGCCAGCCTGGTCTCCAAAGTGAGTTCCAGGAAAGGCGCAAAGCTACACAGAGAAACCCTGTCTCGAAAAACCAAAAAAAAAAAAAAAAGGTTATAACTAATATAAGAAAATATACAATAAGTACAATAACTATATACAATATATACAGGCAATAAATACATCAATAATTTCTAGTCTATTTGCATTTGACAAATTCAAAGAAAATATTGGTGAGTCCAAAATCTTGTACCTAAATCATGTTCTATTCTAACTTGCATTACCAAAACTATCTTTTAGTGTCTCTAAACCTTATACACTTTACATCTCTTTAGTGAATGTCTTTTCTGAATCTAGCAACAAAGAAAACTATAACTATAACTATAACTACAACTATACCTATAACTATAAAGTCTTCAACTCCATCAGAGACCAGAGAAGGAAATAATATTACCTGAGTAAGCAGGAAGAGAAAGCAAGTGACTTCAAAAAATTGTGAGAGATGACAGAAACAGCTGGCTGCCTGGATAAAGTCACCCAGGGTTCCTCTGCAATGTTGTGGCATCCATCTTCAGCCTAGGGGCCTAGAATATCTGACAGACTTATGTGTGAAATAGGATGTTTGAAGGGCTGTCCTACTTTGTCTTGACAAAGTTCAGCAGTCCTTTCTTTTGTGTCCTGCTTTGTCCCATACTATAAGCAGTCGAGACAAGGGCATTTTCTTGCCCAGTGGCTAACTTTTGCCACAAAGAAAGTAAGCTCCATGTGGAATTTCTTTGATGCCCATCATCTCTTCTGAAGTAGATTGGTGCTGCCAGGAGCAGACATGTCTCATTGTCATAAAAAAATAACCTGTGTTATTAAAACATCTTAAATGCCATATTCTGTAGATTTCTGAAGTGTTTGAAGACAACGTGTCTATGTAAAATATATATGTTTGACCTTGGAAACATACATAATATGACTACAAGTTTGATTGTAGTAGGTGACTAATTACTAACCTACATTTTCCTATTATCCTAAATAGTTGATAATAATAACTTCCAAGGACTAGCAATTAAATTGTTAAATAAGATGTATAGGTATAATACCTTGAACAAGAGTAGAAAGTACAGTATGTTGTAACAAAAATAATCTCAACTTTGTGTCAATATACAAAGATTCATATCAATGTAAAATATTTAAAACAAGTAGTTGCTTTTTAAAAGAAGATTTAATAATCTACCCTTTTATCTTATCATATATATATCCCCCTTTTTTCTTTTTCAGAGTAGATTCAATAATCTACAGTTTTATCCTATCATTTCCATATATCCCTTTTTCTTATCAAAACAAGAACTCTGAATCCAATCTTTTTTAGCTCAGCATTTTTTAACCATTACCAATGACAACTTGTATCCTACCATTCTAAATAATAATAAATATCCATAACCCACTGAAAAACCAAAAGCCACCCACCTCACCTCTTGGGAATGTGGTATCATGGGGTTTTTTATATTATTATTAAGAGATTTTTCTATTCATTTTACATACCAACCACAGATACCCCTCTCCTCCCTCCTCTCACCCCCACCCTTCCCCTCCAACCCACCCCCATTTTCCCACCTCCTCCAAGGCAAGGTGTCCCATGGGGAGTCAGCAGAGCCTGATACATTCAGTTGAGGCAGGTCCAAGCCCCTTCTTGCCTGCACCAAGGCTGCACAAAGTGTCCCACCATAGGCACCAGGCTCCAAAAAGCTGGCTTATGCACCAGTGATTTGATATTGGTGCCTGTGGGAGGCCCCCTAAGAAGATTCCTGATGGAAAGAGTTACCTTGTCTGTCCCTTGTTGATCTGCATTCATTAGTCCATTGCTAGCCTTTGCCATACCTTCTGAGTACTCCAGAAGGCTGGGGCCTTCTATTTGGATTATTTCTAGAAAAAAACGAACATTGTATATAGGTATACCTTGCCTACAATCGCTTTTCAGATAACCTCGTTTACCACAATTAAAATATCTGACATTTTTATTTTTCTTAAAATTTTTAGAAATCACTTCTCCTATCAAAGTAGCATTATAAATGTAAGATCCAATATCAACCTTATTTCTAATCCATTCATCTATTGATGCTGATCTTGCCTTTAAAAGCTTAATCACCCTTTAGCATTCTGAATTAGTGTTTTCAAAAGCCAAAGATTCAACTAATATTTGACTTATGGATCTGATACTATTCTATTTACAGCTGAAGTCAATCTTTGCAAAAATTTGGTGAATGCTTCTTTTGAGCCTTGTATAATATTAGTAAATGTCTCAGACCTCTTTCCTGATTCTTCAACCTTGTCCCAAGTATTTAAGGCTGCTAAACAGCATAAAGCCAAGATGTGATCATCCAGTTCACACTGTCTTTGCAACTCAGCATATTGGACTTTACCTAGAAGCTGATCTTGGGAAATATTAATGCCTCTAGCCCTATATTGTTGTCCTATGACCCTAGCTTCCTTTGTCCACCATATTTGCCATTGTAACTGAGAACCAGTTTCCAATATTTCGGTAGCTAAATCTTTCCAGTCTTGTGGGATAATACTATTCTGAGTTGCACATAAATTTAACATCTGCCTCACATAGGGGAAATGCATACCATATGAAAAAAACACTTTCTTAAATTTCCTCAAATCTAATATTTCTATAGATTCCACTTAACTTCTGCATAACCTCAGGGATGCCTATCCTCTGCTCATCATTCTCACATAGTAACTAAATAAAATAAGATTAGTTTTCTAATAACCTTGGGCCACTACTCTTCAGTTTCATCATGCAATGGTGTGGGGGGTTCCTGACAAAATTCCTCTGTCTGTGTCTAAGTATTTTTCTTGTTTTCACTTCTAAGGTCTTCTAAGGCTTCTATCTTTTGTCATTGTTGTTGTTGTTGTTGTTGTTTTGTTTTTTGAGACAGGGTTTCTCCATGTAGTTTTATTACCTGTCCTCAATTTCGCTCTGTAGACCAGGCTGGCCTCGAACTCACAGAGATCTGCCTGGCTCTGCCTCCCAAGTACTGAGATTAAAGGCATGTGCCACTGCTGCCTGGCTCTAAGACTTCTAGCTTAGAAGTCATAAACTTAGTAGAAGCTTAGCTTATCAATAGTAAGTCTTTCTAAGGCTTGTATCTTATCAAATTTTTATATTTTCACTGTTATCAAATTTTCTAAAGATAAAATACAAATTACCAAATTGATAGTAATTATAATCAGCATTATGTCGATCCCATTTTATGTCAATCATTTCTTTTTTTTCCATTTTCAAGCCATCCATTGTGGCACTATATAGAGTCCTAACTCCCTGCATTGTGATATTTCCCATTCTTAATGTGGGAAAGACTTTTCTTTGGAATTTCCAGGTGTCTTACCAAATCTGTTGTGATGGCTATGGCCACAGGGCTGTGAGGCACTCAGGGCCAGGTTGTGCAGTGGCAAAAGCCTGAGTGGGCACTGTAGCACAAGTGGGTGTCCTGTGGCATCACCCCCAGGGAGGAGAGGTAGTTTCAGAAGCTGACACGTGATCTAATGCCATTCATTGGACATCAAATGTTGTTTTTATCTAATTGTTCTATTTATCAAAAAAGACAGGGAGTCAGATGTTGGAATGAAAACCTGCTAGAGCAGAGAAGCCAAGAAGCAGCCAACTGACCTTCCTTTTCTTCCAGAGACCCAGCAAGAGAGCATCTCTCCATCTATCCCAAACCAAAAAGATTGGAAATTTCTAAGTCCCTCTCTACTCCTTCCTGTGTGCCTCTCTATCCATATTCCTGTCCCCTTTGTATATTCTCTATGGCTAATTCCTGTCAACTACATGCTGGCTCTGTCCTCTGTGACAAGGTTGATTTTAGTAACACAGGCTTGGGGTTTCATGGTGCTATCAAATATCCCACAACAAGCTTTGGCAATAGCCTTCATTGTCAGAGGGGTTTCCCTGTGGCTCCTTTAGCCAACAGCTCAACTAGATTTCTAGTACTCATTTCTAGTACTGGTGTTTTACTTGGTATTGAGAGAGATCTAGCTGGGGCTTTGTTTCCCCTGTTATTTGGTGATTCCATTTAGATTTCTTTCATATATGTATATTTTAAAGAAGATTCTACTATAGTAGGTTTCCACATGGCCCCTCAAAAGGCCCTTAGTGTTAGTTATCCCTCCCCATGTTCTCCCCCTCACCCTTTCCTTACTCTGTCATTCCATTTAATCCTCCCATTACAGTCTCCCCCTGTCTCTCCATATCTATATATTCATTTCCCTACCTTAGGAGTTCCTTCTCCCCACCCTCATCCCCTTACTCTACACCTAATCTCTGTGATTATGTGGATAGTAGCATGTTTACCAAAGACTTAAAAGCTAACATCCACATACAAAAGAACACACACCATATTTGTCTTTGGGGTCTGGTTTACCTTACTCAGGGTGAATTTTTTTCTAGTTCCATCAATTTACCTGTGAATTTCATTACTTCATTTCTTTTTTAAATGCTGGCCAATATTCTATTACAAATGTACCATATTTTCATTATCCAGTTATCTATTGATGGACATCTAGGTTGTTTTCTATTTCTGGGTATTATGTGTAGAGCAGCAATGAACATGGATGAGCAAGTGTCTCTGCAGTAGGATGTAGTGTCCTTTGGGTACAGATCCAAGAGTGGTCTAGCTAGATCTTGAAGTAAATCTAATCCCAGCTTCCCAAATAACTGCCACACTGATTTCTGTAGTGGCTGTGCAAGTTTGTACTCCCATCAGCAATGAATGAGTGGCTCCTTTACTCCATATCCTTGCCAGCATGAGCTGTCATTTGTTTAATTAATCATGGCCATTTTTACTGGTTTATGATAAAAATCTCAAAGCAGTTTTGATTTGCATTTCCCTGATGACTAAGGATGAACATTTCTTTAAGTGTCTCTCAGTGATTTGTGTTTCATCATTTGAAAACTCTCTATTTGGATATATATATTTATTTATATTTGTATTTATAATTTTTAAAGTGGGTTATTTTCTTGATGTCCAGTTTGTTTTTTACTTCTTTGTATATTTTAGATATAGCCTTCTCTTTCCAGTTGTCCCTTTCAGTACTCTCCCCCTCCATGCCCCCCAACCTGATCTCTCATGATCCCATCCCCACCCACCTGCAATCCACTCATGAAATCTCTTCTATTTCTCCTTCCCAGGGATCCAGATCTCTGGACATCTGCCCTTGAACCCTCCTTGTTATATGAATGAGTGCCATTTGCCATACAGAAGCTTTTTAGTTTCATGAGGACTCATTTACTAATTGTTGCTACTAGTGCCTGTGCTATTGATGTATTGTTTAGAAGTCTTTTTTGTGCCAATGAGTTCAAGACTATTTCCATTTTCTCTTCTATCAGTTCAGGGTGTCTGGTTTTATATTAAGGTCCTTGATCCATTTGGAGTTGAGTTTTGTCCAGGGTGATAAATATGAACTTATTTGTATTCTTCTGCATGCAGCCATCCAGTTTGACCAGCGCCATTTGTTCAAGATGTTGCCTTTTTTCTAATGTGTATTTCTAGCTTCTTTGTCAAAAATCAGGTGTCCATAGGTGTGTGGACTTATATATGGGCCTTCAATTAGATTCCATTGATAATGTCTGGCTTTTTGCCAATACCATGCTATTTTTATTACAATGTCTGTATAGTACAATTTGAGATTGCGAATGGTGATACCTCCAGCAGTTTTTCTATTATTCAGGAGTGTTTTAACTATCCTGTGTTTGTGTGTGTGTGTGTGTGTGTGTGTGTGTGTGTGTGTGTGTGTGTTTCCATATGAAGCTGAAAGTTGTCCTTTCGACTTATGTAAAGAACTGTGTTGGAATTTTGAAGGGCATTGCATTGAGTTTGTAGATTGCTTTTGTAGGATGGCCATTTTTAGTATGTTCATCCTACCAATCCTACCAACCCATGAGCATAGGAGATTTTTTCCATCTTCTGATTTCTTTCTTCAATGTCTTAAAGACATATACAAGTCTCTCACTTTCTTGCTTAAAGTTGCTCCGATGTTTTTAGGCTATTGTGAAAGGTATTATTTCTATGATTTCTTTTTTAGTCCATTTGTCATCTGTATATAGGAAGGCTGCTGATTTTTGTTGTTTATTTTGTTCCTGCCACTTTGCTGAGTTTATCAGTTGGAGAAGTTGCCTGGTAGATTCTTTAGGGTCATTTATGTACACAATCATACTATCTGTAAATAAAGATACTTTGACTTCTTACTTTCCTATTTGTATCCCCTTGATCTCCTTCCATTTTCTTATTTGCTCTAGCTAAGACTTCAAGTACTATATTGAATTAGTATGGAGACATGGACAACCTTGTCTTGTTCCTGATTTTAGTGATGTTGGCTGTGGGCTTGCTGTAAATCACCTTTATCATGTTGAGGTATGTCCTTTGTATCCCTAATCTCTCCAGGACTTATATCATGAGGAATGTCGAATTTTGTCAAGGCCT
Organism: Peromyscus attwateri; assembly: GCA_902168425.1. Lineage (NCBI taxonomy): Eukaryota > Metazoa > Chordata > Mammalia > Rodentia > Cricetidae > Peromyscus > Peromyscus attwateri. The sequence goes on from CABHPP010141062.1 coordinate 35,264, forward strand.
TTTCTGTATCTAATCTGATGATTCTGCAATTTTTGTCTTTCAGTCTGTTTATATGGTGGATTACATTCATCAGTTTGCATACATTGAATGATTCCTGCAGTGCTTGGATGAAGCCTACTTGATCACAGTGGACCATATTTTTTATGTGTTCTTGGATTTGGTTTGCAACTGTTTTATTAAGAATTTTTGCACAGGGACCATGCTAATCTTCTCTGTATCGTTCCAGTTTTAGTACATGTGCTGCCAAAGAAGCGGATTTGGTTTGCAACTGTTTTATTAAGAATTTTTGCAGCTGGGCGGTGGTGGCGCACGCCTTTAATCCCAGCACTCGGGAGGCAGAGCCAGGCAGATCTCTGTGAGTTCCAGGCCAGCCTGGTCTCCAAAGCGAGTTCCAGGAAAGGCGCAAAGCTATACAGAGAAACCCTGTCTCGAAAAGAAAAAAAAAAAAGAATTTTTGCATATGTGTTTGTAAGGGAAATTGGTCTGTAATTTTCTTTCTTTGTTATATTTTTATGTGGTTTAAGTATCAGGGTAAATGTGACCTCATAAAAGAAGTTAGGCAATGTTCCTTCAGTTTCTATTTTGTGGAATGATTTGAAGAGTATTGTCATTAATTCTTTGAAAGTCTGGTAGAGTTCTAAACTGAATCCATTTGGCCCAGGGCTTTTTTTGGTATGGAGACATTTAATTACTGGTAAAAAAAATTTTAGGGTCACTTATGTATAGTATCATACCAGCTGCAAATACAGAAACTTTGACTTCTTCCTTTCCTATTTCTATCCCCTTGATCTCTTTCAGTTGCCTTATTTCTCTAGCTAAGACTTCAAGTACTATATTAAATTCATATGGAGAGATCAGATATCCTTGCCTTATTTCTGATGGAAATTCTTTGAATTTCTCTCCATTTAAGTTGATGTTGGCTGTGGGTGTTCTGTAAATGGCTGATATTATTTTGGCATATTCCTTTGTATCCCTAATCTCTCCAGGACTTTTATCATAAATGAATGCTGGGTTTTCTATACCTTGTTGTGGAATAATTCTCTTGTATACTGTAAAGATTTGTCACTGGAATTGGCTTAATAAAAATGCTGATTGGCCAGCAGTTAGGCAGAAGTATAGATGGGGTAAACAAATTAAGAATTCTGGGAAGAGGAAGAGTGGAGTCAGGAGTTGCCAGCCAGACACAGAGGAAGCAAGATGAGAATATCATACTGAGAAAAGGTACCAAGCCACATGGCTAAACATAGATTAAAATTATGGGTTAATTTAAGTATAAGAGCTGGTTATTAATAAGCATAAGCTACCAGCTGATCGTTTATAATTAATATAAGCCTCTGTGTGATAATTTGGGAAGCAGCTACCAGATATTTGGGAGTTGCTTGAGGGACAGAAACCTCCATTACATATGGCATTCCAACATGGGGCCAAATTTTCCACATAAAACATGACAGTTTAAAAAAGGGTTTTAGACACACAAGAACAGAGTCAAGCACAGCTTCTTAGTGGCTGCCTTTTCTCCAGTGGGCTCTATTAGTTGGCTGTGAATAGAGACATGGCCTCCTTTAAGAGATGGCTTCCTGACTCAGTGTTAGCAGCAAAAACCACTTGGCTCTTTTAAAAGGCCCTGCAGCCAAACACTTAAATGGATTTTATGAGCAGTCAGTGTCACACTACTCAGAGGCAGTGTGGACCCAAAAATTTCCTGGAGTAGGGATGGTAAACATGGCTCCCAGAGCTGGTAGTAAATATGTCTCTGCCATAAGATTAGCCTCTCAATGAACCAAGGAGTCAGGCAGAGGCAGTCACTTAGCAGTTTAAAGACTCATGTGGTCAACAAAGGATAGAGATATGCAGAAAAGACAGATTTGGGGGGGAGGACTCTAAATGGGATGCAGTGTGTTTAAAAATATACGCGTTATGTGGTGAAATATAATGTACCCTAATAAAATTTGACTGAAGATTAGAGGACAGAACAAGCCACTAGATTAAACAAAGAGGCCAGACAGTGATAGCACATACCTTTAGTCCTAGCACTCGAGAGGCAAAGATCTGTCTGGATCTCTGTGAGTTCAAAGGCACCCTGGACTACATGAGATTGACTCAGTCTAGGAGAGAAACAGCCAGGCAATTGTGGCATATACCTTTAATCCCAGTAGTTGGGAAGCACATATGCCTTTTAATGGCTGGGCAGAGAAAAGTACATAAGGTGTGAGGAGATAGGAACTAAAGATTTTTTTGGCTGGAGCCTTTTAGGTAAGGACTCAGAGGATTTTAGTCAGAGGATTTGTAGAGTTGGCAAGGTAAGATGTGGCAATGGCTTGTTCCTTTGTCTCTCTGATCTTCAGGCAAAGTTTATTAGGATACACAATGTATCACCACATACATAGGCTTGGGAAAGAAAAGAAAAAGGGTAAAGAAAGTCCTTAAAAAAGAAATACACAGAGAGTCTGAATACTGTATGTTATTTTGTCTTTAAATTTTTTGATGGCTAATGAACAAATGATAACTGCTGAGAGCATGTGGTTATGAAAGCTGCTAGATTAAACCAACTGATATATTTTAAAAATATCTTGACTTTAAAATTTAAGTCAAAATGTATGATTCTTTGGGAAAGAGGTTCTACTTTTATTTCCACAGAAAATGAGAGGTCCTGGATTAATTCTGAATTAAGAAAAATCAGGTTTGATCAAAGACAACCCCCTGAAAAATCTTCAGTGGGAACAGATGGCCCAGATGATCCAATGTTTCAGAGCACCTCTGTTGCAGTTTCCTCTGATTTCTGCATCCAGAAAAACTTCAAGGTTGCTAACTGAGATGATCCAGCTTCACAAAATACTCCAGTCAGGACTTGACTATAATTCTAAATTTTCTCATGGTCCCTCAAAGATTACCAGTGCCCCCAATCAGTAGGAAGTAGTCTACAGAACTACACCCACATTCCCAAAACTAAATTATAAATGTTTGTCATCTTTTAGGGGGTTAATTACAAGTAATGGACAACAGTCAGAAAAAAGATAAATAAAGGAGATTAGATTCAGGAGGATACTAGTTGTGGAACAAGGATGACTGGACGGCTACTCACAACACCAAGGAGGCTACCTGGAAAACAGGACCCCAAGAAAGACACGGGGATCGCCCAATGATGGAGAAATGGGTGAGATCTACATGAACAGTCTGGACGTGAGTGGGGGTAATGAAGGGCGAGGGTCGAGGGAAAGAGAGCTTGGGGGAGCGGGAGATCCCAACTGGATCAAGAACAGAGAGGGAAAACAAGGAATGTTCATGGTAAATGAAGACCACATGAGAATAGGAAGAAGCAAAGTGCTAGAGAGGTCCCCAGAAATCCACAAAGATGCCCCCACAATAGACTGCTGGCAATGGATGAGAAACAGCCTGAACTGACCCACTCTGGTGATGGGATGGCCAAACACCCTAAATGTCGTGCCAGAAACCCCATCCAATGACTGAGGGAACTGGATGCAGAGATCCATGGCCAGGCCCCGGTGGAGCTCCGGGAGTCCAATTGGCAAGAAAAAGGAGGGTTTATATGAGCGAGAATTGTTGAGACCAAGGTTGGATAAAACACAGGGACAAATAGCCAAACGAATAGAAACACATGAACTATGAACCAATAGCTGAGGAGCCCCCAACTGGATCAGGCCCTCTGAATAGGTGAGACAGTTGATTGGCTTGATCTGTTTGGGAGGCATCCAGGCAGTGGGACCAGGTCGTGTGCTCAGTGCATGAATTGGCTGTTTGAAACCTGGGGCTTAGCAGAGACCCTTGGCTCAGCCTGGGAGGAGGGGACTAGACCTGCCAGGACTGAGTCCACCAGGTTGATCTCAATCCTCGGGGGAGTCTTTGCCCTGGAGGAGATGGGAATGGGGGTGGGCTAGGGGGAAGGGGAGTGGGGTGGGAGGGGGGAGAACAAGGGAATCTGTGGCTGATATGTAAAATTAAATCATATTGTAACATAAAATAAAATAAATTCAAAAAACTATGAAAAATAAAAAAAATTAAAAAAGCAGGAAAAAAAAGGAATCTCATTCTAAAAAGAAAAGGGGGAAATATATGTGGGAGCCCACAGTGACTCCATCTCATGCTTGAGTGGTCAGGAAACCTAATTGGAGGTTGAAGAGCCCTCCCCCCAAATGGATGAGGAGGAGTTGTGATAAAGGTTTTGCTGCTGGTACTTGGTACTTTGGTACTTGGGCACTGGAGCAGATTAAACATATCTTTGGAAGTTGGTAGCAGTAATGCATTGGAATTTAGGAGAGGGAAAAGAAAAGTTTCAGAATTATCAAAAAACATTTTCTGTCCCTTGATTGGATCAACGCTATGAGAATTGTAATTTAACCAATTGTGTGTCCATTGTTAATAATCATACTAGAATTATGGTGTTAACCTGTTAATGGCTGTAACATCTTCTGTTCACAATTAAAGTGTTACTAGATAGAAAAAGGCTAGAGCTCATCTAAGAGGAATTTGGTATGATGCTAATGAATCTTTAGATTTGATGCAGTTGCATCAGGAAATTACTGATTTTAAAAAGGCAAAGTTGGATTTTGATGCAGCTAAAACTGCTGAAGACATCCTGGACCAATTTAAAAAGGCCATTCCATCTTGGTCATCCTATACTCCCTTATTAGGAGGTATTGCAGCCATAGGAGCATGTGTATTGCTAGGCATTATTTGCTTGTCTATGATTATCAAGTTACTTGTGAACTCTCAATGGAAAGTTGATTCAGAGCTACATGGAGTTAAGCTGCGCACCCTCCCTTGAGATTTTCCAGAGGCTGGTAGTCAAAGATGGGTAAGTCCTTTTTACCACCTTTCAATCTAAGACAGGGCATGAATGATGGAATTCATATGCCAAAGACGGGTAAGAATGGATGGTTGAAAATGACAATCTAAAACAGGCACATCCACCTGAGGGGTCTGGGGGACCTTTAAAAAAATAAAACAGGGGGAATTGTGGGAGCCCACAGTGACTCCACCTCAGGGCTTGATTCCATCTTGACTAAGGTCAGAGAGTTTAGGCTTGGTTTTGCTCCTTAAGTTCAAATAACAGGTTGATTGGCCAAAAGCTTGGTTACTAGATGTTTTGAGAATTAAGTCAGTGTTTACACTTGTTTGTTCCTTAAACCATGGTAACGAAGTCTTTTGACCCCCTTGCTATGGGTACAAAAAGGCTATGAGAAATAAATTCAGAGCTGCAGCAGTATTCACTGAGAGCCCTCCTGATTCTATCCTCTGTCTCTTGTCTTTTTCTTTGTTAATCCTCACTTCCCTATTCAGGTACTGTTTGACAGGTCAGCTGCTCCTGACATATAAAGAAATTATAAAATAAAAGAATATATTATTGAATCTACTTTAACCCAAAAACAACTGTTTTTTTTCTTTTTTTATTATTATTAAGAGATTTTCTATTCATTTTACATATCAACCACAGATTCCCCTGTCCTCCCTCCTCCCAACCCCCAGCCTTCCCATTGAACCCACCTGCCATTTCCCACCACCTCCAAGGCAAGGTCTCCCTTAGGGAGTCAGCAGAGCCTGGTACATTCAGTTGAGGCAGGTCCCAGTCACTCCTCCCTGCACCAAGCCTGCACAAAATGTCCCACCATAGGCAATGGACTCCAAAAAACCGGCTCATGCACCAGGGATGGGTCCTGATCCCACTGCCTACATGGGGGAACCCTAAACAGTTCAAGCTAAACAATTGTCTCGCCTATCCAGAGGTCTTAGTCCAGTACCATGGGGGATCCTCAGCTATTGGTCCACAGTTCATGTGTTTCCACTAGTTTTGACTGGCTGTCTCTGTACATTTTCCCATCATGATCTCAATGTCCCTTGTTCATAGAATCCCTCCTCTCTCTCATTGTTTGGATGCCTGGATCTTGGCCTGGCCCCTGGCCATGTATCTCTGTATCTGCTTCCATCAGTCACTGGATGAGGCCTCTATGATGACAGTTAGGGTATTCAGCCATCTGATCACCAGAGTAGGCCAGTTCAGGCACCCTCTTGACTATTGCCAGTAGTCTAAGGTGGGGTCATCCTTGTGGGTTCCTGGGAAATTCCCTAACACTCTGTTTCTCCCTATTCCCATAATGGCTTCATTTATCATGGTATCTCTTTCCTTGCTCTCCTACTCTGGCCCTGTTCCAGCTTGAACCTCCCAATCCCCTTTGTTCTCACCCCCCATCCCTTGCCCTCCATTATTCCCCTTCACCCCCATTTTGCTCATGTAGAGGACATCTATTTCTCCTTTGCTGGGTGATCCATGCATCCTTCCTAGGGTCCTCCCTGCTAGCTAGCCTTTCTGGAGTTGTGGGTTACAGTCTGGTTATCCTTTGCTTTACATCTAGTATCCACTTATGAGTGACTACATACCATGTTTGTCCTTCTGAGTCTGGGTTACCTCACTCAGGATGATATTTTCTAGTTCCATCCATCTGCCTGCAAATTTCATGATGTCATTGTTTTTCTCTGCTGAGTAGTACTGCATTGTATATATGTATCACATTTTCTTAATTCAGTCTTCAGTTGAGGGGCATCTAGGTTGTTTCCAGGTTATAGCTATTAAAAATAATGCTGCTATGAACATAGTGTCCTTGTGGTATGATTGAGCATTCCTTGGGTATATGCCCAAGAGTAGTATAGCTGGATCTTGAGGAAGATTGATTCCCAATTTTCTGAGAAACCGCCATACTGATTTCCAAAGTGGCTATACAAGTTTGCACTCCCACCAACAGTAGAGGAGTGTTCCCCCTGCTCCACATCCTCTCCAACATAAACTGTCCTTGGTGTTTTTTATCTCAGCTATCCTAACAAGTGTAAGATGGTATCTCAGAGTCATTTTGATTTGCATCTCCCTGATAACTAAGCATGTTGAGCAATTCCTTAAATGTCTTCCAGCCATTTGATATTCTTCTGTTGAGAATTCTCTGTTTATCTCTGTAGCCCATTTTTAATTGGATTGTTAGGTATTTTGATGTCTAATTTCTTGAATTCTTTATATATTTTGGAGATCAGCCCCCTGTCATATGTAGGGTTGGTGAAGATCTTTTCTCATTCTATAGGCTGTCATTTTGTCTCATTTACTATATCTTTTGCCCTACAAAAGCTTCTCAGTTTCAGGAGGTCCCTTTTATTAATTGTTGCTCTCAATGTCTGTTCTACTGGAGTTATATTTAGGAAGTGATCTCCTGTGCCAATGCATTCAAGACTACTTCCTGCTTTCTCTTCTATCAAGTTCAGTGTAGCTGGATTTGCATTGAGATCTTTGATCCACTTGGACTTAAGTTTAGTGTATGGCAACAGATACAGCTCTATTTGCAATCTCCTACATGTTGACATTCAGTTATGACAGCACCATTGGTTGAAGATGCTTTCTTTTTTTCCATTGTACAATTTTGGCTTCTTTGTCAAAAATCAGGTGTTCCCAGGTGTATGGGTTAATGTCAGAATCTTCAGTTTGATTCCATTCATCCATAGTTCAGATTTTATGATAATACCAAGCTGTGTTTATTACTATAGCTCTACAGTAGTGCTCGAGGTCAGGGATGGTGATGACTCCAGAAGTTGCTTTATTGTACAGGATTGTTTTAGCTATTCTAGTTTTTTTTTGTTTTTCCAAATAATATTGAGTATTGTTCTTTCCATGTCTGTGAAGACTTGTGTTGGGATTTTGATGAGGATTGCATTGAATCTGTAGATTGCTTTTGGTAAGATTGCCATTTTTACTATGTTAATTCTACCTATCCATGAGCATGGGAGATCTTTTCATTTTCTGATATCTTCTTCAATTTCTTTCTTCAGAGACTTAAAGTTCTTGTCATACAAGTCTTGCACTTGCTTAGAGTTACCCCAATGTATTTTATATTATTTGTGGCTATTGTAAAAGGTGATATTTCTCTGATTTCTTTCTCAGCCCAATTATCATTTATATATAGGAGGGCTACTGATTTTTTGAGTTAATCTTGTTAAACTGAAGGGGTTTATCAGCTGGAGGAGTTCCCTGCACTGATACCATCTGGTTCTGGGCTTTTTTGGGGGGGGAGACTTTTAATGACTGTTTCTATTTCCTTAGGGGTTATTGGTCTATTTAAATAGTTTACCTGGTCTTGATTTAACTTTGATATGGGGTACCTATCCTGAAAATTGTCCATTTCTTTCAGATTTTCCAATTTTGTGGAGTACAGGTTTTTGAAGTACGACCTGATGATTCTCTGGATTTCCTGATTGTCTGTTGTTATGTCTCCCTTTTCATTACTGATTTTGTTAATTTGGATGCTCTCTCTCTGCCTTTTGGTTAGTTTAGATAAGGGCTTGTCTATCTTGTTGATTTTTTTTCAAAGAACCAATTCTTTGTTTCATTGATTCTTTGTATTGTTCTTTTTTTTCTTTTTCTTTGATTTCAGCCCTCAATTTGATTATTTCCTGGCATCTATTCCTCCTGGGTAAGCTTGCTTCTTTTTGTTCTAGAGCTTTCAGGTGTGCTGTTAAGTCACTATTGTGAGATTTTTCCACCTTCTTTATGTGGGCATTTAGTGCTATGAATTTTCCTCTTAGTACTGCTTTCATAGTGTCCCATAAGTTTGGTATATTATACTTTCATTTTCATTGAATTCTAGGAAGTCTTTATTTATTTATTTCTTCCTTGACCCATTGGTGATTCACTTGGGCATTATTCAGTTTCCATGAGTTTGTAGGCTTCTGTAATGTGTGTTGTTGTTGAAATCTAACTTTAAGCCATGATGGTCCAATAAAATACAGGAGGTTATTCCAATTTTTTTTTATCTGTTGAGATTTGCTTTGTGACCAAGCATGTGGTCGATTTTAGAGAAGGTTCCATGGGGTGCTGAGAAGAAGGTATGTTCTTTTGTGTTAGGGTGGAATGTTCTGTAGATATCTTTTAAGTCCGTTTGAGTCATAACATCTGTTAGGTCCCTTATTTCTCTGTTAAGTTTCAGTTTGGCAGATCTATCCAGTGGTGAGAGTGGGGTGTCGAAATCTTCCACTCCTAGTGTGTGGGGTTTGATGTGCGATTTAAGCTTTAGCAATGTTTCTTTTACATATGTGGGTGCCCTTATATTTGGGGCATAAATGTTCAGAATTGAGACTTCATCTTAGTGGGTTTTCCCTGTGATAAATATGTAATGTCCTTCCCAATCTCTTTTGATTGATTTTAGTTTGAAGTCTATTTTGTTAGATATTAGGATAGCTACACCAGCTTGCTTCTTAAGTCTATTTGATTGGAAAGTCTTTTGCTAGCCTTTTACTCTGAGGTAGTGTCTGTCTTTGAAGTTGAGGTGTGTTTCTTGTATGCAGCAGAAGGATGGATCCTGTTTTCATATCCATTCTGTTAGCCTGTGTCTTTTTATAGGCCAATTGAGACCATTGATATTAATGGATATTAATGACCAGTGATTATTAATTCCTGTTATTTTTTGGTGGTAGTGTTGTGTGTTTCTCTTCTTTGGTATTTGTTGGTGTGGGATTATCTATTTCCTGTGTTTTCATGGGTGTATCTAGCTTCCTTAGGTTGGATTTTCCCTTCTAGTGCTTTCTGTGGGGTTGGATTTGTGGATAGGTATTCTTTAAATCTTGTTTTATCATGGAATATTTTATTTACTCCATCTATGGTGATTTAAAGTTTTGCTGGATATAAGAATCTGGGTTGACATCCATGGTCTCTTAGTGTCTGCAAAACATCTGTCCAGGACCTTCTGACTTTCAGAGTCTCCATTGAGAAGTCAGATGTTATTCTGATGAGTCTGCCTTTATATGTTACTTGGCCTTTTTCCTTTGCAGCTCTTAATATTTTTCTTTATTCTGTATGTTTAGTGGTTTGATTATATGTGGCAAGGGGACTTATATTTGGATCCAGTCTATTTGGTGTTCTGTAAGCTTCTTGTATCTTCATAGGCATTTCTTTCATTAGGTTGGGAAAATTTTCTTCTAAGATTTTGTTGAATATATTTTCTGTGGCTTTGAGTTGGTATTCTTCTCCTTCTATCACTATTATTCTTAGGTTTGGTCTTTTCATGGTATCCAAAATTTCCTAGATGTTTTGTGTTATGACTTTTTTGGCTTTGGTGTTTTCTTTGACTAATGAATCTATTTCCTCTATTCTATCTTCAATGCCAGAGATTCTCTCTTCCATCTCTCGTGTTCTATTGGTTATGCTCGCATCTGTAGTTCCTGTTTGTTTACTCAGATTTTCCATACCTAGCATTCCCTCAGTTTGTGTCTTCTTAATTGCCTCTATTTCTGTTTTCAAATATTGGACTGTTTCCTTCACCTGTTTTATTGTTTTTTCTTGGCTTTCTTTAAGGGATTTATTGATTTCTTCCATTTTTTTTGTCTTTTCCTCAATTTCTTTTTTGATTTCTTCAATTTTTTGTTTGTCTTTTCTTCAATTTCTTTAAGGGAATTTTTCATTTCCTCGAAAAAGGTCTCTATCATCTTCTTAAAGTCATTTTTAAGGTTTATTTCTTCTGTTTCTTCTGAGTTGTGATGTTCAGGTCTTGCTGATGTAGAACCACTAGGTTCTGATAGAGCCATATTAATCTTTATGTTGTTGACTGTATTTTTCAACTGGCGTCTACTCATCTCTTCCTCCACTCATCGTAAGTGGTGTCTGTGTCTGAGGGAGCCTCTCTTGGTCCAATTGATACTCTTGGTCCAATAGGAGCTTTTGGTCTAATTAGGGCTCTTGCTCCAATCTATGCTGATGGACTCTATTTCTCAGGGAGCAGCTCTATATTTTAGTAGGGGTTATGGGTCTATTTAAATTGCTTTTCTGATCTTGATTTAACATTGGTAGGTCATACATATTAAGAAATTTGTCCATTTCTGGGCCATAGAACTAAACAGAGAATTCTCAGCAGAGGAAACACAAATGGCTGAAAGACATTTAAGGAATTGCTCAACATCCCTAATCATTAGGGAAATGCAAATCAAAACAACTCTGAGATACCACCTTACGCCAGTCAGATTGGCTAAGATCAAAAACACTGAGGACACCTTGTGCTGGAGAGGATGTGGAGCTAGGGGAACTCTCCTCCACCACTGCTGGTGGGAATGCAAGCTGGTACAGCCACTGTGGAAATCAATATGGCGCTATCTTAGAAAATTGGGAATCAATCTCCCCCAAGATCCAGCTATACCACTCTTGGGCATATACCCAAGGAATGCTCAATCATACCACAAGGGCACTTGCTCAGCTATGTTCATATCAGCATTATTTGTAATAGCCAGAACCTGGAAACAACCTAGATGCCCTTCAACCGAAGAATGGATAAACAAACTGTGGTACATATATACAATGGAATACTACTCAGCAGAGAAAAACAATGACATCATGAGGTTTGCAGGAAAATGGAGGGATCTAGAAAAAATCCTCCTGAGTGAGGTAACC